>CM072158.1:21623730-21645330 GCA_036850595.1 Rhyacichthys aspro
CATCTCTTTAAATGTTGCCGGAGCAGGAAGAAAAAATGTCAGTCTGTGCAGGTGTCCACCAGATGGAAGGCCAGGAAGACAGCAGTGATTTAGAGATTGATGTGATAACGGATGATGATGAAACAGCATTTGAACGCTTCAAAGGTAAGATACAAACATAAAAATAATTCAAACCAAAACTGCAAGCAGTAATAAAAGGCCTTGCACCCTTGCGACAGCGGAAGGACACAGCACCCACTTCTCAATCTGATAAATGTATGTACCAAGTTGTAAAAAGGTATGCCTGGAAAGTCTTTGATTCGAAATGGCTCTCCTGTTAGTGTTAGTGTTTTGTTAATAATCCCATCCTAAATTTGTGCACCAAATTACTTGTGGCTTATCAAACACATTTTTGTTTCAAGAGTTTTCATACTACACTTCATACTACTACTATACTTTCATACGTAATATGGCCTGCTCTTTACTTTCATGCAATGGCCACACCCAAAAATAAATAAAACAAAATGTTTAATGACTGTTCATTCTACGATGTTGTCCAAATCTGAAGCCTATCGTATTAAAACCCTAGGTGGAGTTCGTTCAAATACAATGGCAAAATTAAGGAGGGTCTCCTTAATGTTTGTACCAAATTTAATGTTTCTATGACAAATTGAATGTTTTTCTTCCCACTGACTTTTTACACAAATTTGGCAGCACGGTTCTACATAGGCCGTGGTCACCATTGGCTTTTTGGTCGGCATCTCATAGCGATGTAGGTACCAAATTTCATTTGTCTAGGACAAATTAATTTTTTGGTCCCATTGTAGGGGCACTAGAGACGATAAGGATGGCCATTTTATTATTGTATATTGTGTTCAGGTCATGAATGTGCACAAATGCTACATTGGGTCAAACTGGTTATAACAATGTTTGTGAGTTACAGGAGCTTTAACAATACTCGATTACTCTGAGGGTGATTTATTGTAATTCCTACTCCTGTGCAGTTGGTGGCGAATGTGTATATCAGGAATTATCTTGTCTTTGTTACCACTGCATTCAGTTGCAGAACCTTCTTCTGTAAGTTGGGAACCCCTAGGAACAACTAGTAACCGTGCATTTTGTGAGATCTCTGAGATATAACGTGGTCTTACTGCTCAGGGGCTTATGAGTAAGGAGCAGGATTTTGAACTTAATTTTTAATTCAGTTGGAAGCCAATGAAGTCAGACTAACAGTGGGTTTAGACAAGCAAAAACCTTTCAAGGAGCTATTTGAGTATCCTGCCAGCAGAGAATTGCAATAGTCTAACCTCTTTTAGATAAGATATTCCTAATCAGGGGTGGAGCTAGGGGTGACAACCCCCACCACCAATATACCTATCTCTATCTATATACCTATTTTGGCTTTCTCCTTCTTCTTCAAGCTTGTTCCTCAACAGCAGGAGCAACCAACCCACTGTTGGTCTTGTTACAGGAACACAGCAACTTGGGAGAGTCCTGACGTTCATATCTGGCACAATGCCTCTGGAGTCTGGTTTGATGCTTACGTCTAAGCATGTCTAAGGTGCTTTGGTCACATAACTAGACAATGTAATCAACAGCAACGTTTCTTTGGGTGGTGTGCTACTTGCTTCTTTTACGAACCGGCTGGGACCAGCAAGCTGGCTCCAGCACCTCCAGAACTTGTTGACTTGGCACTGTATTTCCCCTAGTCTTTTGTATGGGTAGCTTGTAAAGTCAAACATGCGGAAGTCCCCACTTGGAGATGCACGTCCCAGGAGAAGTGTGTTGGGTGTCACATACTGCACAGAGTCTTCATGGTTCTGCACCCTGGCATCTATAGAATTTTAGTTGGCAAGGTTGGTGGTGTAGCAAACATTTTGTAAAGAGAGACAATTAGGCTAAGTGAGAAAGTTAAATTGTTTTGGGCCTAATCTGAATTTGAACATGAGTTCTTAAAGGAGCAATTTGTAATTTTCAAAAAATCTAAATTCAAATAATTCCACCTTTCAACACCAGAGTGCAGTGTTTGTTGTGCAATTCTCTAACCATCCAGAGAGAAGAGAGTCTCAAAACCCTCCTTACACCATACACCCCACATGGGTCAGTTTGCTCCGTTACACTCCTTCCAGTTCCAGGGTGCTTCTTGAAAACTCTGTCTGCATCAGAAGGATATTTGATGTAAAGATACAGCAGGAAATTACATAATGCTTGTTTTGGCACCATGTGTAATATTCAAATTACCTTTTGAAACATTTCTTGAGACTAAATTTGAACTAATTTTGCATAGATAGTAGTTGAATATACTGTAAATATGGGATGAGAAAGTCCAGCAGAAGAGTCCACAGGTTCAGGACAGACAGGTGGGGGAGGGGTGGAGCTGAGTGACACAGCCCTGTTCAATCAGTGCTAATGATCAGAGAAGAGAGCCAGTGCACTTCAGCCTCTGAGACCTGGTCCGTTTACCACAGTTATAATAGACCTCGGTAACCTAAACTTTATACAGATAATTAGACAACCACCATTTCATCTAAAGCAGACTGCTGCTGTATTTGTAATATTTAGTTTTAAAGGTGGCCCATAACTTATAAACAAGATGTGAAATACTTTCTTGAGTTATTTATATAAATTCTAATGTAATCTCAGTAAATTGGCCTTATTTTTATTTATTATGTGTATTTCCTAAAACATATTTTGTTGACACTTCTTGTCATTATTGTGCATGTTATTCTTTGTTTCCTACATTTACAATCATTTAATATTTTATGAATAATAATTGGGTCATTCTTTCACCAACAGTTTTCTAAAAATAATCTCCAATAACTCAATTTTTTGATTGCACAAAATCTTATCATTACTTGATAAAAGTAGTAACTGAACTGAGACTTTTTACTTGAGACCTATTTATTATAAAACAAAAGACAAACATACAGCTTATGTCTGGTTTGACAAAACTACATCTAAAACCTTTTGACTAAATGCAATATCTGGGGAAACACATTTGCGTAATATAAATCATCTCACAACAGAAAGTTCAGTTGACTAAAGCAAAAAACTGAAAGTTCAATAGGACCACAATAATAACAGTAATAACAGTCAGTGGATTTGTGGTGGTGATGGACAGTGCCTTATGTCAAAGATGAGATGGTCAAAGTTGAGGCTCAGCAGTGAGGCAGGGGTCGACTGGAGAAATGCTCATGATGAAAGAACATATAACACAGCATTTTTACAAATTTCAAAAGTTTTAGAAAGTATAATTGACACACATTTGACGTTACATTTTACTTTTCATTTATTACATTCACCACAATTCACTTTAAGGACACTCCCCCAGAGCAGGGACAACTGAAGTATTACCAGGTCACATAAATATGTGACTCTTGACTGGCTTTAATACTCTGTTCAAATGATGTGGAGAGGTGGAGCACTGAGGAATGGGGTATAATGGGGTGATAAAGGCTGAAAACATTTATTTCAACACACACCTGCTTGTACACTCTAAAAAGAAATGTCTTGGCCCAACAAAAAAAATTGACGCAACCCTCTGCAGTAGCCTTTTTGAGTTGTCCCAAAAGGGCTGTAATTGTCTTAAACCAATTGACACTTTCCTTTTGGGGTAACTGTATTTTTATCTACAGTTGTATGTTTATACAAATAGGTGCACAGGCATACAATTTTAAGTTGATTACTTATTAATTTGAGTTGCCTCAGTAGAATTTTAACATTATGTAAACCAATTTTTCATCTGCTACCAACTAAATTTATTTATTAATTTGAAAACTTGCAAACCCAATCCATTTTAACACGTTGTGAATCACAAAAATATGAATTTTCAAATACCTGCTATCCCTTCAAATAGACTACCACTATATATATATATATATATATATATATATATATATATATATATATATATACATACATACATACATACATATATATATATATATATATATATATATATATATATATATATATATATATATATATATATATATGTCAACTTCCCATCTCACCCTCCGCGGGTGGTCTCATCCTTTCAAGCTCGGAAGCTGGGAGCTTGTGGGTTCTGCGCAGTATCTTAGCTATTCCTAGAACTGCACTTTTCTGGACTGAGATGTCTGATGTTTTCCTGGGATCTGCCTTAGCCACTCCTCCCGTTTGGGGGTACTGCCCAAGTGCCCCGATGACCACGGGTACCACTGATACCTTCACTCTCCAGGCTTTCTCAAGCTCTTCTTTGAGGCCCTGGTATTTCTCTAGTTTCTCATGTTCCTTTTTCCTGATGTTGCCATCACTTGGTATTGCTATGTCAACCACAACAGCTTTCCTCTGTTGTTTGTCCACCACCACAATGTCCTGTTGGTTCGCCATTACCATTTTATCAGTCTGGATTTGGAAGTCCCACAGGATCTTGGCACGCTCATTCTCTACCACCTTAGGAGGTGTTTCCCACTTTGACCTTGGGATTTCCAGTCCATACTCTACACAGATGTTTCTGTACACTATGCCAGCCACTTGGTTGTGACGTTCCATGTATGCTTTTCCTGCCAGCAACTTACACCCTGCAGTTATGTGCTGGATTGTCTCAGGGGCCTCTTTGCACAGCCTACACCTTGGGTCTTGTCTGGTGTGGTAGATCTTGGCCTCTATTGCTCTGGTGTTCAGGGCCTGTTCTTGTGCAGCCATGATGAGTGCCCCTGTGCTGTCCTTCAGTGCAGCTCGTTCTAGCCATTGGTAGGATTTCTTGATATCAGCCACTTCATGTAGGGGTTTGTCCTCCCATGATGGTACCTCCAGCATCTCTTCCTCTGTTCACCATTGTCTGAGACATTCACTGAGCACGTCATTTGTCGGGGCCTTATCCTTGATGTATTTATGGATCTTGGATGTTTCATCTTGGACAGTGGCTCTCACACTCACTAGTCCTCCGCCTCCTTCCTTACGGTTAGTGTACAGTCTCAAGGTGCTGGATTTGGGATGGAACCCTCCATGCATGGTTAGGAGCTTCCGTGTCTTAACGTCTGTGGTCTGTATCTCTTCCTTTGGCCAGCTTATTATTCCTGCAGGGTATCTGATCACTGGCAGGGCGTAGCTGTTTATTGCCCGGATCTTGTTCTTGCCATTGAGCCTTCTTAGGACTTGCCCTACTCGTTGTAGGTATTTGGCTGTGGCTCCTTTCCTTGTGGCCTCATCGAGGTTGCCATTTGCTTGTGGGATACCAAGGTACTTGTAACTGTCCTCAATGTCTGCTATTGTTCCTTCTGGGAGTAAGACCCCTTCTGCCTGGACTACCTTCCCTTTCTTTGTCACCATCCGACCACACTTCTCAAGTCTGAATGACATTCCGATATCAGTGCTGTAGATCCTGGTGGTGTGGATCAGTGAGTCGATGTCTCACTTGCTCTTGGCGTACAGCTTTATGTCATCCATGTAGAGGAGGTGATTGATGGTGGTCCCATTCTTGAGTCGGTATCCATAGCCAGTCTTGTTGATTATTTGGCTGAGGGGGTTCAGACCTATGCAGAACAGCAGTGGGGACAGAGCATCTCCTTGGTATATGCCACATTTGATTGATCCATGTGACCACTTATCTTAGTCGCTATGATGCCTGACATGAGCTTCCATGTTGTGGAGAGACAGGTTATTGGCTGATAGTTGGATGGGACCGTACCCTTCGAGGATCCTTCAGGATCAGGATTATGCACCCTTCAGTTAACCATTCAGGGTGGGTCCCATCCTTTAGCAGCTGGTTCATTTGTGCTGCCAGGTGCTCATGTGCAGTGCAGTGAGCTTCTTAAGCCAGTAGGCATGGATCATGTCAGGCCCTGGTGCTGTCCAGTTCTTCATACCTGAGACTCTTTCTTGGATGTCTGCCACAGTGATGGATACTGGGACTTTTATTATTATTATTGTTAAAGCTCCTGTAACTCACAAACATTGTTAGAACCAGTTTGACCCAATGTAGCATTTATCAAGAACAAAATCTCAAAAAGTTAAGTCTTTTTACTAATAAATTATACACACAACAAGAAGGTGAAAAAACAACAATAATAATGTCCTTGACTGTGCCTAAAATATTTGGAAAAAATGGTGCAATTTGCACTGCAGAGACAGACAAAATCCCTTTTCCAGTCACTTTCAACTTCAAACAAACTTCAAAAATACATGACACTTTACACTAAGCAGCTTGAAAATAATACAATTACACTGTGCAGTCTTTCAGATACATACAACCACCTAAAACTGACATTCCCAGACGCACATGTCTCAAGCTAGCTTGTAGCAGGCTAACTTCTTTACCACTTTCAAAATGAGTAATAACGTTAACGTAAGTAAATACATGTAATAAAGAAATGTGTGCACAGTTTAAGAAAAAGAAAACCTACCTTAAGCAGTACTTTTCAGTGGATTAACTCACTTTTTTTTTTGCCAGAGATGCGGTCACGGTTAAAACCAATGTTCAGACTAGTCAGACAAGCCTAGACGGAGGAGCTCATTTTTTGAGTCACAACAAAAGGATTTTCACTGGACTTGTCTCAAAAGAAAAACACTGTGATTGATAACACATTATATTAACCCAACTTAATTGCTGTCTTTTTTGTGTTAAAATATGGTATCAAAATAATTTTTTTAAATTTTGTATTGCTTGTATATATAAATCTGATTGTTGCATCGTTGTCGTAGCTCCACCACAAGTATCCACATTATTCCTGGTCCGGCTCATGTATTTCTGGTGAGATACCAGAAATGGCGCTTGCTGGGTTTCTGTTACTGGTAGCGGTTAATTTAAAAGTTCTGGAGGATGTATAAAACAATTTGCCCCTGAAAAATTTACTTGCGCGGCTCGGGAACATATTGCGCTGTTCGTGGTTGTACAAACAACCAGAGGAAGTTGAATTTGTGGCTACAAGAGTGATGTTTGGAACATCCAAAGTGGACTAGAGAGAGTGTGGCTGCGGAGTCGCTACAGTTTACATTTACCTTCCAAAGGATGGCAGTAGCATGGCTGCAAGATCTGCCTTGACCTGCAATACATGAACAACCTGCTGTTTGTATTTCACCGGATGTAGAAACTAAAACCCAGGCTTGGTAAGCCTCAGAGCTTTTAAGATTGTTCATTGCCTCGCCGTCGGACGTGACCGAATTAAGTAGATAAAAATGCTACTGTATGTAATTTTTGGTCAGATTTTCACATCATCCACCCACCCCTCTAGTGCAGTAGGCAAGGGGATTGTGACGTTATCCCGTTTGAGCTGTGACAGCTGGTGTTCCCACATAGTTCATCTCTCTAAAAGCTCATAAAAAGTGGATTAGCGCAAACAGTCGGAGTTGTATGTATACGGTTGCCAAGTGAACAAAAGCTGGTTCCAGCTCAAACCAGAAGTTGGTCGCATATTTCACGCAAGGGCTCATATATAAGTATTACAGCAGTGCACTAATACAATGTGAATACTATCACAACTAACAGTACACAACAGGTCATGAGGGGCTACAGTGTGAGCCCAGTTTCATCTGCGGATAAACATATAATTCTGTAGACTCCTGTGTTATTGACCTCGACAGATACAGACAGATTCATGCATTATTTGTAACAGCAAGTGGAGCTTTCAACCATCTTGTAATTTCATCAAACACAGATCAAAACAGTCACTCCGCCGAGCTTTACTGCACAAAACTCACATGTTCATGAAAGAAATGGACTTAATCGTGTGCCAGACCATAACATGAGCACCATTATCCTACTAAGGCACAGACTAGGAATATACAGTAGAAAATCAGAGCATGCAGCTGAGCTGAGAGTCCTGTGTCTTTTCTCGAGAGTTATTTTTTTAAAACTCTAAAGATATTTTATGATATTTACTGAGTATCTGAATTTTTAAGAATCTTGCTCCTTTATGAATTATATGAAATGAAACAACCACAAACTTAAGCATAAATTAATGAGAAATGATGATGTTTATTCACCAGAATGAATAAACAGACGGAATTTGAATATGCAGATTGAATCAACAATAAACATAACAGGAGTATGTTCATGGATTGAAACAATAAACCTTTCTTATTGAAGCTGGGATATGATTTTACGGGAATAAATCGAAAATTGGCGCAGTTAATGAATTTAGAAAAACAGTCTAAAAGAGTTAAGCTAAATTTGAGTTAAGTTTAATTTTAAGTTTAATGGTAATTGGTTGGCGCGATACAAGATGGATTTACAAGAGTTTTGGAAACTCCCAAATCTCGCGAAAATCCAGCTGCAGCGCAAGGTTAGGGGTTGGTACCAACAGGTCCAAACTTCTTGGTACTGCCAATGATGGTCCGGAGTTTGGTCCCCAACTGTTGTGGTCCTCTGTGCATCCCCAGTCTGTGAGACAGGCTGCTGATATGTGCGCCTTTATGGCCAGTTGAATCACAGTTAAATCAGAGTCCGGCACAAAGAAATTTAAGTCTGAAAAATGCCAATTGGAGTTCTTTGTAGACTTCTAAGCAAAACTCTTAACCTAACCCTAACTCTCCTGTACAGTACAGAATGCGTTCGGCTTGCCAAATTTACATAAATGTTCGATCGCTAGCAGTGTGACTCTGAAGTGCTGTATGTTTGCAAGTTTTCTCCTCGACAAAACCCACAATGTCGACGAAACATTCTGCACCGACAAAGGCACCTGCGGTCGCACCCAAAAGGCTGAGGAAGGTGCTATGGTTTGAACGTTGAGAGTGTTTAAACGAGAGAAATGTGAGAAAATGTTAATGCCTGTGTGTGGTGAGGGGTTTTACAGCCTTAAAACATATATAATAATTGTAAAAAATAAGGTGGACTACTTCATGGATTTTGCCTATTGCGTGTTATTTTTAGAACGTAACCCCCGCGATAAACGAGGGACCACTGCATTCCATTTGCACCTGTTTACATGATAAAAGCATAATCTCATCACGCAAAAAATAAATAAATAAGATGCTACCATGTAATATTTATTCATTCATTTTCTGCCGCTTATCCCACCTTGTGGGGTCGCAGGTGGCTGGAGCCTATCCCAGCAGCTTTGGGCCTTAGGCGGGGTACACCCTGGACAGTGGCCAGTTCGTCGCAGGGCTGACACTTAGACGCAGACATTGACAGACAACCATTCACTCTCACATTCAGCCACTAGGGGCACTTTAGAGTCACCAATTCACCTATACATGCATGTCTTTGGGCGGTGGGAGGAAGCCAGAGATCCCGGAGAGAACCCACGGTGACACGGGGAGGACATGCAGACTCCTCACAGAAAGACCAGAGTTAGCCAATGATGTTTGGGTTGGCTACAATCAGCCGACAATGTTTTGGGTCGGCCGGGATTCGAACTCACGACCTTCTTTCTGTGAAGCAGGAGCGCAAACCACTCTGCTACCGTGCGTAAAAAAATGATGGTAAATCCTCATATGTAGCCTGGAGGCAAAGCTAACACTACGGTCAACAGTACACTTCCTGTCTCCCGTTTAGTCCCAGTTTTCTGTGCATTATGCTGTCAATGTTAAGCCTCTTAACTACATTTCAACAAAAGGCTTTATACTTTCACTAAATTGACTCATGATTAATATAATATTTACTATAATATCAATGCTGTGACTGACTGACAAAGCAGGAGCTGTCTAGTGCCGTCTTAAACCAGAAACAGCTGTTGCTAATAACCAGCACTAATGTGATTTAGGCGTTTACATGGTTTAATAATGCGATTAAGATCGGAGTACTCCACCTGTCTTACTTCAATTAAAGGTTACTCTGATTATAACCTTACTCTGATTAAGGTACGTGTTTACATGACATATCATAATCGGAGTATTCTATGACCATGTAAACGCACTCACTGTTGCAGCTATGGATGTAAATCCAAACTAACGTGGTTGTAATAACATCCATCCATCCATGCATCTTCTACCGCTTATCCGGGGCCGGGTCGCGGGGGCAGAAGTCTAAGCAGAGACGCCCAGACTTCCCCCTCCCCAGACACCCACCCACCTCCCCATGAAGGCGTCCAGGAGGCATCCTGAACCACCTTAGCTGGCTCCTCTCGATGTGGAGGAGCAGTGGCTCTACTCTGAGCTCCTCCCCAGTGACTGAACTCCTCACCCTATCTCTAAGGGAGCGTCCAGACACCCTGCGGAGGAAACTCATTTCCGCCGCTTGTATCCGGGATCTTGTCCTTTCGGTCATGACCCAGAGCTCATGACCATAGGTGAGAGTAGGAACGTAGATTGATTGGTAAATCGAGAGTTTTGCCTTGCAGCTCAGCTCCTTCTTTACCACGACAGACCGGTACAACGACCTTATGACTGCAGAAGCTACACCGATCCATCTGTCAATCTCCCGCTCCATCCTTCCCTCACTCATGAACAAGACCCCAAGATACTTGAACTTGTCCACTTGAGGCAGGAACTCTCCACTGACCTGAAGGGGGCAAACCACCCTTTTCTCGGACTTGGAGGTGCTGATTCTCATCCCAGCCGCTTCACACTTGGCTGCAAACCGTCCCAGTGCATGCTGAAGGTCCTGGTCTGATGGAGCCAACAGGACCACATCATCTGCAAAAAGCAGAGGTCCCCAAACCGGACCCTCTCCAGCCCCTGACTGCGCCTAGAAATCCATCCATCCATCTTCTTCTGCTTATCCGGGGCCGGGTCGCGGGGGCAGCAGTCTAAGCAGAGACGCCCAGACTTCCCTCTCCCCAGACACTTCTTCCAGCTCCTCTGGGGGAATACCGAAGCGTTCCCAGGCCAGCCGAGAGACATAGTCCCTCCAGCGTGTCCTAGGTCTGCCCCGGGGCCTCCTCCCATTGGGACATGCCCGGAACACCTCCCCAGGAAGGCGTCCAGGAGGCATCCGGAACAGATGCCCGAGCCACCTCAGCTGGCTCCTCTCGACGTGGAGGAGCAGCGGCTCTACTCTGAGCTTCTCCCAAGTGACTGAACTCCTCACCCTATCTCTAAGGGAGCATCCAGCCACCCTGCGGAGGAAACTCATTTCGGCCGCTTGTATCCGGGATCTTGTCCTTTCGGTCATGACCCAGAGCTCATGACCATAGGTGAGGGTAGGAACGTAGATTGACCGGTAAATCGAGAGCTTTGCCTTACAGCTCAGCTCTTTCTTCACCACAACAGACCGGTACAACGACCGCATGACTGCAGAAGCTGCACCGATCCGTCTGTCAATCTCTCGTTCCATCCTTCCCTCACTCGTGAACAAGACCCCAAGATACTTGAACTCCTCCACTTGAGGCAGGACCTCTCCACTGACCTGAAGGGGGCAAGCCACCCTTTTCCGGCTGAGAACCATGGCCTCGGACTTGGAGGTGCTGATTCTCATCCCGGCCGCTTCACACTCGGCTGCAAACCGTCCCAGTGCACGCTGAAGGTCCTGGTCTGATGGAGCCAACAGGACCACATCATCCGCAAAAAGCAGAGATGAGATCCCGTGGTCCCCAAACCGGACCCCCTCCGGTCCCTGGCTGCGCCTAGAAATCCTATCCATAAAAATTATGAACAGGACCGGTGACAAAGGGCAGTCCTGCCGGAGTCCAACATGCACCGGGAACAGGTCTGACTTACTGCCGGCAATGCAACCAAGCTCCTGCTCCGGACGTACAGGGACTGGACAGCCCTCAGCAGAGGGCCCCGGACCCCATACTCCCGGAGCACCCCCACAGGATGCTGCGAGGGACACGGTCGAATGCCTTCTCCAGATCCACAAAACACATGTGGACTGGTTGGGCAAACCCCCATGAACCCATGAGTGTATAGAGCTGATCCAGTGTTCCACGACCAAGACGAAAACCGCATTGTTTCTCCTGAATCCGAGGTTCAACTGTCGGCTGGATTCTCCTCTCCAATACCCTGGCATAGACTTTCCCGGGAGGCTGAGGAGTGTGATCCCCTGTAGTTGGAACACACCCTCCGGTCCCCCTTTTTAAAAAGAGCCAGTCCAGAGGTACTGTCCCCGACCTCCACGCGATGTTGCAGAGGCGTGTCAGCCAAGACAGCCCTACAACATCCAGAGACTTGAGGAATTCAGGGCAGATCTCATCCACCCCCGGTGCCTTGCCACCGAGAAGCTTCTTAACTACCTCGGCTTCAGCTTGAGTGATGGACGAGTCCACCTCTGAGCCCCCAGCCTCTGCTTCCTCAGTGGAAGATGTGTCAGTGGAACTGAGGACATCCTCGAAGTATTCCTTCCACCATCCAACAATGTCCCCAGTTGAGGTCAACAACTGTCCACCTCCACTGTGAACAGTGTTAGTGGAACAGTGTTTCCCCTTCCTGAGGCGCCAAACGGTTTGCCAGAATCTCTTCGAGGCTGACCGATAGTCTTTCTCCATGGCCTCACCAAACTCCTCCCAGACCCGAGTTTTTGCCTGCACAACCACCCGGGCTGCAGTCCACTTGGCCTGCCGGTACCCATCGGCTGCCTCAGGAGTCCCACAGGTCAACCAGGCCCGATAGGACTCCTTCTTCAGCTTGACAGCATCCCTTACTTCCAGTGTCCACCACCGGGTTCGGGGATTGCCACCACGACAGGCACCGGAGACCTTACGTCCACAGCTCGGAGCAGCCGTGTCGGCAATGGAGGTGGAGAACATGGTCCACTCGGACTTAGTGTTTCCAATCTGGTTGAAGTTCTGCCGGAGGTGGGAGTTGAAGACCTCTCTGACAGGGGACTCAGCCAGACGTTCCCAGCAGACCCTCACAATACGTTTGGGTCTGCCAAGTCTTTCCGACTTCCTCCCCCGCCATCGGATCCAACTCACCACCAGATGGTGATCGATTGACAGCTCCGCCCCTCTCTTTACCCAAGTGTCCAAGACATGCGGCCGAAGGTCAGATGAAACGACTACAAAGTCGATCATTGACCTCCGGCCTAGGGTGTCCTGGTGCCACGTGCACTGATGGATACCCTTACGCTGGAACATGGTGTTCGTTATGGACAAACTGTGACACAGAAGTCCAATAACGGAACACCACTTGGGTTCAGATCGGGGGGGGGGCGTTCCTCCCAATCACCCCTCCAGGTGTCACTGTCATTGCCCACGTGGGCATTAAAGTCCCCCAGTAGAACAATGGAGTCCCCAGTTGGAGCGCCTTCCAGCACCCCTCCCAGGGACTTCAAGAAGGCCGGGTACTCTGCACTGCCGTTTGGCCCGTAAGCACAAACGACAGTGAGAGACCTCTCCCCAACCTGAAAACGCAGGGAGGTGACCCTCTCGTTCACCGGGGTATACTCCAACATACAGCGGCTGAGCTGGGGGCTATAAGCAAGCCCACACCAGCTTGCCGCCTCTCACCGCGGGCAACTCCAGAGTAGTGGAGAGTCCAGCCGCTCTCAAGGAGTTGGGTTCCAGAGCCCAAGCTGTGCGTTGAGGTGAGCCCGACTATCTCTTGTCGGTATCTCTTGACCTCCCTCACAAGCTCAGGCTCCTTACCCCCCAGCGAGGTGACTTTCCATGTCCCTAGAGCTAGCTTCCGTGTCTGGGGATTCGCTGAGGTCCCTGCCTTCGGCTGCCACCCAAGCATGAAGTATCAATGTTCAAAGGGAAGCATTGGTACAGGTGAAAAACAAGAAATGTAAATATGAATATTACAACAAATGCAATACAATTGCAAATTAGAAATGTTAGCTTCAAAATTGGTCACACAAAAGGTGATATTTTTATAAGCTTAACACAAACCATGTTAGTTATGTTAAACCAAATTAGCACAGTTCTTAAACTTAAAAGGCCAGCCAATTATTTTTAGGAAATTAAATCAAGTTAAGCTAACTGAAGAATGTCAATAAACGCAATTACTAGCCCAAAGAGTTACGTAAAAGATGGTCAAAGTCTGTCTGAACATACCATGAGTAGTAGCAGCTGCTACAAACAATTAGCACATTACAAAGCACAGCATCCAAATGACTTCAGGCACTTACTGGCTGTCCTTCAGAGTTTGAAAATAGTTCTATTACTGCACGGCCATGCTGACAGTCCACTTTAACAACACAAATGTTGTAGGCGCTTTGTGCTTGTGCTGCTGGGTTCTAGTCATGGATGTATTATTAGAACAGGTTATAGAATGAGTCAACATGATTGCCCATTATTTTCATGGAACATTGCTCATTGCCACGTTATGTGGCCATAGAGCAGACACACTAAAACAAGAAGTTATTCTTAGAGAAATTATGGATTTTAACAGAGTATACTGATTTTGAAGTCTTAAGCTAAACCTGGAGCAATTAAACTGTTAACCTTTTAGTTATTGGCAGCAAATAATGCTAAAGAAAAGCATTTCTTGAGCCTGGTGTGCTCAGAGTAATGACAAAGAAATTACAATATGCGGCTTTACAAACTAATATTTTTTGCATGTATTTAGGACTTTGTATTTAAAAAGTTCTCATCAATTTTTGTAGTATTGTATATTATGTAGTTTAATATTATTAAAAGGCATTATATGCTGCATTTCTCTGTGTACTATGGCTTTTCCATTGTAGCTTGAGAAACTAGGACCCTCAAAGCACCATGCCACCACAAATGTGTGGCAGAGTTGAGTGGGTGGTTCTCTAATAATTTTAAAGCTTAGCAGAATGAAGATTTATTATTACAACTACGTCACCTGGGGATAAGGAAACACTGTGTAAACATAACAAGGCAACACAGGTAAATTTCTAAACAAAAAAAGGGCAGAGACGTGAAATCAAATTCAAACAAGGATTTTATTTAATATTTAAATAAGCTGCGGCCACCTGTGGTGAGCAGACTGCACTGAAAGAGAACAATTTTGCTGCAAGGCTTCAAGGCTTCAAGAAGCTTCATCTCGCAATCACTACTTACCAGCAAAAGCAGCAAGGGCCCAGCAGCAGCAGTACAAGCAGCAGCAGCTAAGAGACTGCCACATTGACAACAGGTGCCTTAAATAGTGCTCTGATTAGAGGGGTGGGCCTAAGGTGGAGCTCCAAAAGGGTTGCTTCAGGTGCCCTGCTAAAAAGAGACCACCCCACTACATATGCAGTGGACTCACCACAGATCCACCTGACACTGAATCGATTCCCTATTTTATTAACACACTTGTATGTGACTCGCGTTTTATCTTGAAACATTTATTGTAATGTTTGGCAGAGGTAAGGAGTATTTAAATAAAAGGTAAGGGGGGAACAGGCTTATATTTAATGTCTAATGTAATTGTATCTTTTTCTGAATGCAAAACTTGATCAACAGGGACTTGCCACAAAAAATAAAAAGATAATATCAGTATCTGTGACACCCCTGTGTGAGCAGCAGCGTGAGTCTGGCCACCATTGTCCATCTCTTCCACTGTTCCTTAACTTGGCTATTTTGCATGTTTTTGAGTGCTATAAATGAGAAATCTTGGTCAAATATTAC
This sequence comes from Rhyacichthys aspro, assembly GCA_036850595.1. Lineage (NCBI taxonomy): Eukaryota > Metazoa > Chordata > Actinopteri > Gobiiformes > Rhyacichthyidae > Rhyacichthys > Rhyacichthys aspro. The sequence goes on from CM072158.1 coordinate 21,639,090, forward strand.
TCCCAGGATCCTAATAATTGAACTTAAAGCTACACTAACACCATCTGAAATCACTATTTGGTCTGATAGTATGTCTCTTAGATTTCTGGGGCCTAGTATAATCACCTTGTTTTTTTCTAGGTTTAGGAGAAGATAATTTACCATCACTCAGGTCCTTACGTCTTTCACACAGGTGTCTAATTGGCCTATTGGCCTTTTATTCTTGTTAGGTTTAATCAATAAATACAACTGGGTACCGTCGGTGTAACAATGGAAATTAATACCATGCTTTCTGAATATGTTACCTAAGGGGAGAATGTGTAATGTCTGGGGCCTAGTACTGAGCCCTGAGGTACTAACTTTAAGCATGTTCATTAACTTTAAAATACTGGTGTTTCTCCGTTAGACAAGATTTAAACCAGCAGAGAGCTGATCCTCTGATTCCAATGTCGGACTCTAACCTCTGTAACAGGAGACTGTGGTCTATCATGTCAAAGGCTGCACTGAGATCTAAAAGGACAAGGACAGAGACCAGTCCATTATCTGAAGCTACTAACAGATCATTGGTGACTTTGACTAAAGCTGTTTCTGTGCTGTGCTGTGTTGTAGTCTAAACCCTGACTGAAAATCTTGATTTTTTTGTGCTGCAGGTGACTGCATAACTGTTTAACTACAACTCTTTTGTGGATTTTTTAAATAAAAGGGAACATTATAAACATTATAAATGTTTTGACTGGGGCCTCTACTGATAGGAGACTAACCTGCTCTGGGCTAATTATCTATAATTGTTGGTGATTTTATTGTTAAAAAACTGGAGTAAGTTATTGCAACTAAGAGTTAAAGGTATACTAGGTTCAATTGAGCTGTGACTGTTTGTCAGCCTGGCTACAATGCTGAACAGAAACCTATGATTATTCTTATTTTCTTCCACCTTTTTAAGTTCTACTTCTACTGCTTTGAACTATATGCTTGTATTGAAAAATATTTTTTTGCTCTCTTTCAGATCTTCAAGAAACTTCATATGAAGTCTGACCTGTTGTACATTCCACAGAAATCAGTAGATTATTATTCATTGGAAAATAGCCCTCTGGCTATCTCATTTACCTTTACAGAAATATTCTTTCATGTGCAATATATGTATTCGCAGAAAATGTCACTTTGCATACCATACTTTGCAAACTTGATAGTCACCAAAATAAGACAAAGGGTTTTTGTCATATTAAGATGTCTTTTTTTCCATGTTGCATTCTCTCGGCACAGTGCTGACTCTGGCCAGCAGCTGTTGGCCTTTGGGGCAGACTTTTGGGCCACAGCTATTAAGGTAAACAGTTGTGTAATGTTGCTTCTAGGTTGGTGTTTGTGGATCATGTGTGAATCCAAATTAAAATTCTCTGGAACAAGAGCTCAACATCTACAACCAATGCAGAGGTTCCCAAACTGTGAGGGAAGTTTTACAGGGGAGGTGAGGCTACGGACCAAAAGCAGCATGCATTTAGTGTTGACCTCTCTGTTTTAATTTCCAAAGAAAAATCAAGTCTGACAATTAGTCAAATATAGAAAAATCATATTGTGATATGCATTTTTCCCATATCGCCCAGCTCTGCTCTATTGTGAGAACATTGTTGGTGTACCCTTTGTGTCAGTGAGCCGATGAAGTGAATGCTATGCACTTTCTACAGCTGTTTGTACTTGCAATTTTAGCGCAATAATCACCGTCACCACAAAAGAGTAGGCTCATTTGTTTGTTAGCTTTATGTTTCCTCTGTCAAGCTCCTCGTCATCACCTGCTCTCCCTTCCCCACTTCTCAGTAAAGCCACCTCACATGAGATATGCAAACACAAAAATGTCAGGAAGAGTCCGGATGAAGTAACCCTAATTACATCTGGGCTGAATGTGAAAAGGGTTTCTCTGCCTATCCTCTGGACAAAGTGCCGTGTTTGTGTTTGAGCACTGAGAGCAAATAGAAAGCAGTGCGGTGAGAGCTGACAACACAATTGAAATGCAGATAGAAAATACGTCCCCTGCATCTCTAGTTTATGCATAGCTCTTAGGGTGTATTCACACCTGCCTCGTTTGGTCCGGTTAAAAGGGACCATAGTTTGTTCCCACGTTAGTCCGGACCAAGTGTGCTGGTGTGAATACATTCATGCGAACTCGGGTCCGGACTAAACAAGTGGACCGAGACCCATCTGAAGAGGTGGTCTTGGTCCGCTTCCAAATAGACTCTGGTACAGTTCGCTTACAGTGTGAAAATCAACCAGCCCCGATCCAGCCCAGCTTCAAGGTGGAGTTAATGAGCTACTGTAGCCAGCAGCAACAAGGAGATACAGTGCCTCCTTGATGCAGAGAAAACACACAAAAATTCAGTGGTATCTACCATGTTTGGCAAAAAGATGAAGGAGCGAGGTTTTGAGCGGTCTTTTGAACAGTGCTGCGTTAAAGTAAAAAAACTTGCACATCTTCTTACTAGCAATCTTCAGCATACCTTCACTGTTGCAAAATAAGAAGTAGGACGTGATGCAACTAACTTTGAATTAGCTGTTCTTGACATTCAAAATGATTTTCAAAGATTTGTAGCTGTAACAACAAAATAAATACCCCTCTAACAAGTCCAGTACGCATGACCTCCATTATGGTTTTCATCATGGAGGTCATGGTAAAAATAAAGCTGACTACTTGGATTTCGCCTATTGCGGGTTATTTTTAGAACGTAACCCCGGCAATAAACGAGGGACCACTGTATTTACCGAAAATTAAGGGGAAAACTCTTTTCTAGGGAGAACACATGACTTGCCTGAAACATTTGTATTAAATTGGACTTAATATCAATCTCTAAAATGTATAAAGTTTATGGTGAGAAAGTGGCATGACTCTATAAAAACCTAGGAGAAATACCCTGGTTTGACAAAGGTTTTGAAGGTTTTAATTTCAGGTAAATGTAACATTGGCAAATGATGTGTTGTTATAAGAGGTATTTCCTTCAGATAAGGCTTTAAACACCATTTCATTCAAGACATGATGTTAGAGGAATTAGAGTCAGAAATGTATTAACTGAAGAGTTCAATTTAGAAGCTCTTTTGTAAATGTGTTTTTGGCTCTTTCTGCTCTTGTCTCATCACCTCATTTTACAATAATTGAATATCTCGGTGGTAGTGGTTTCAATATGAACATTATCATTGCCTCTTAAAACCACAGTATACCAGTTATCGTCCCATGCCTAGGGGAGGCTCAGGAAGGGTTTTATTGAGAAAAGGAAGGCCTACTGAAAACTCCCGTGGAACCAATGTGTTATGAACTTTCAATATTTTGTTTTTGTTTTAAAAAGGGTGTATTTTACTGCATTAACCTTTATAAGCAAAAATGGTAAATCACTTAATTCTGGTGTTTGGTACGAGCGCTGACAAAAATGATCTGATAAAGCTAGATTTGGAAAAAGTGTGTCTGAATTAAAAGCTTACCTTAAGATGCATATAAATGAATAAACTGTCATACAAAATATTGAACTGACAAAAGATGTGAATTTCAAAAATGTAATAAAAGTGCATGTGAATTGATAAAACACACCACAGCTACTTTTGATTAATTTCTAAGCTAAGTAATATAGAACGATGTGGACAAGAGTCAGTACAGTTTGTCCTGTCTTTGCAAATCGGAACAGCAATTACCATTGCGTTAAATGCATTGACACTGACCAGAACAAAATTCACAGTCACTGATAGTTCACTGATAAACGTCATGAATGGATAAATGTCAGTTTATTAAATCACATGCTGTTTTATGGGATCCAGTTTTATAAAGTCACGTGTAGTTTTGTTAACTACGCACACGTTATTTTAGCAATTTACCGTATCTTCCACTTTTTAATTTACGTTCTTTTACTGCATCTACTTTTATCTTTTCATTTTTGTTACTTCCACACCTCATAAAAATCATCATGTGATGGTGCAGTGGAGAGTTGTCTGCGCAAGAGGTCTAGGTTGTGATTGCATGTCGGCTCATTTTAAACCTGTTGAGAGAGCCCAATACTCCAACACTTAAATCATGAGGTAAAATGATTGAAAAGATGCTTAAAAGATTAAACTGTAAAAAATGTAATTGTGCTGATGTACTGGGACTTTCTCTGTTCTTCTCATGTATTTCAATTCAAGTAAAAAAATAAACAAGAAAAAAAAAAAAAAATCTTTTTTTTCAATATATTCAGGGCCTGTGAAGGTAAGTAAACGCACTCAAAAATGTGACAGTTCACTTTGAAACAAACCGTATGTGCACACAATATGGTTGATGTGTTATAGATGTTTAAATCACTCATATAAGGTGAGGTGAAGGGAAGCAGACAGTGCCTTTAAAGACTTAAACCATGTGGAGCAATCATCCTGCAGATCAGAGAATAGAAAAGGGCAGTCCCAATGACCTGGGCTGTGACACTAGTAACAGGGATGTAACACATCATGTTATGTCAGCAATTTAGCTGCATGAATATGTGAAAAGAGAGCTGAAATTCAACTGTAAACTGCACATGGCAATTTTTCTCTGCTTTTTTTTATTATAATCCTCTGGACAATGTCAGCCAAATGCTGTTTATTTATACCTCAGCAGCCATAACCAGCATAGTTACCCTTCTGTATATGCATTCTTCCACACTCAATCCCCCAGAGAAATCCTGTAATAGGCTCCAGAGTCCAGACAAGGGGTTGCATTACAGCTCAGAGGCACTGAGCAAATGATAGAAGCAGGAGTTGATCCCATTTATCTTGGACATAACAGGACATATGCTCTAACTCTTTCCAAGTTGATGCTTTACACAATGTGACAGTAATTTTCCCATTAGGGTGTGCAACCAAATTCTTTTGGGACTTAACAGTTATTCAAAATCATAACAATTAAGACTATTTGTTCTATAGTTTGCTTTTTTCCTGACTGAAAACAGAGCAAATAAACATCATATGGCACTTGATGTGCAATTACAATACAATACCCAATTGAGTCTACTTCATATAATGCGTGAAAGTGAACTTTCATTTGTTTAAAATACCTTAAGGTTTAAAATCACAGAATTCCAATGAATGATGGGAGGCATGTTAGACCACACTCACCATTTATTCAAAGATCAATGAAAACTGTTTGGTATTGGGCCACAACAAGGGCGGGTACGGTAGGTTCCAGCCCTCATCCTCAGTTATCAACCCAAGTGTTCAACATTCAGTGGAGAAAGTCTTCAGTCTGTTATTGACAGAAACAGCTGTCACTTAATGCACAGTGACTAAAGCAAGAGAATAACAGTGGAAACATATTTTGCCTAAAATTAAATAAATAACACTTAGACCTTTGACAAAGTACTGAATTGTTTCTGGCATAATTACTAACAGTGACATATGCAAATAAAATGGGAGCCACCTCAGTTTGGAAGTGGGAGGGCACTGTCTGCGGACATAAAAAGTTCAGTGTGTCTTTGTCACAGTCTGATGTAATTTCCAAGTTCTCAGCTTGTGAAGACTTGCTGTCACTGACCTCTTTTGAGCCTGTAAAACCCATTAAACCTTAGTCAAAATGGAGGCCATCAAAAGAAAAAAATGCTATGTTGAAGTTGGACAAGGAGAATGCCCTGGACCAAGCAGAACAAGCTGAGGCAGACAAAAAGGGCGCTGAGGAGAGGAGCAAGCAGGTGAGTTGAGAACACTTTCAGAAACACTTGAAAAAAGTTCATCCATATTACACATTTTCTACCTGGAAATTTTACTTGAATTCATCAAGTGTTTTTTTTTTGTCTAAGACTACAGATAATAACTGATAATGTTAGAATGCTAGAATTGTTGTGTGGTGCAAGAAAATATTTAATAAGGCTGTGCTTTATAATCTGTAGCATGAAGATGAACTTTTGCAAATGCAAAAAAAGCTCAAGTCGACAGAGGATGAGCTGGACAAGTACTCAGAGGCTCTAAAGGATGCACAGGAAAAGCTGGAGGTGGCGGACAAGAAGGCTGCCGACGTGAGTAGCTATTCAACAGAATAGTGTTTTTGAGATGAAAAGGCCATGTCACCATCATCTTTCTTCCATTCCACTAATCTTATCCTTAATTAGAGCAGAAGAGCTTAAGTCGCATGAAGTCTATGTAAGTCAAGCCAGGCACATTCCATTGTAGTCATGCCCAACTTGAATCCTCCAGCTGTCAGGGATTGGGATCCCTATTTTGGCCATGATGTCAACTGTGCATGACTTATCTGAACAATAGTCCAATGCTTTTAGGGACATCAGCCTTTCTT
>CM072158.1:21645430-21905317 GCA_036850595.1 Rhyacichthys aspro
TTTGTAGCAGTTTGTGTGTCTGATAACTTGTTTGAAAAAACTATGCTTTGCCTCAAAACGCATTGCCCACTGCCCAACAACTGGATCAAACAGTTTAATCATTTCGGGAATTCTCTGTATCATTGCCTGTGCTCTATGATTTTAGTTTCTAAATAAGCCAGTGAGTCAACACTATGCACAGGGGCAACAGATCCATGAGAACAAGCCATGCAGGCTCATCTTCCTGGTACAAGTGGCCCAACAAGAAAAGGCAAGAACCGGAGCAAGCTCCATTTCTCATGAGCATTTCCACCCATGCTTTTTGTGCTGAAGAAAGTCTGAGAGACTACATGAGGTTTGTTGGTCTTGTCAGACCATTTGTATGGGAACTTAAGAATGGCATTGTTCAGAGTAAAAAACTTTTTGGAAATAAGCACTGTCAAACAATGAGCCAGCTCCACAGGGATTATACCCTCAAATTAACCGTGGAGGAGATCAGGTAGATAGCCAAAAATGACATTAAAATGAGATAGATTTTTAGTGAACACACTGTTCCTTTTTACTCCAAAGAAATAAACTCAGAGTGACTTAGCTCTCCTAAAAACTCATCAATAGCTGCACTTGGCACATGGACCAGATGCTCCAGCTTCAACAATGCAGCAGCAAAGCTTTGCTCAACAACTTCCTCTGTTTCACACTGGTTAGTGGATGGTATAGCTAGATGTTCCTGCTCAACAAAATCCTCACAGTATTCAAGAGCCTCAGATGTCCTACTTGTAACAATTCCAGGTTTAAAATCATCCAGTATTTGTTCGCTGTGTTTTCTGTTTTTGTGTGATTTGAAACTGCAGTAAATATTTGTTTTAAAATTACACCCTAAAAACATGCATATGACTGTCTCATGAGCATTTATATGAGCAAAATATTCCCTCTCTGAAGCTAATGCATTGCATGCACAAAGGTGACAACTGAATATTGCTGTCTGTTTGCTAGTGTCTTCTACTGAGTGTATTTTACTTTGATGGACTAAAATGGCATTCCATGTCTTAAATGTGCATAGACAGTGTTGGTATGTGCATGGAACGTGTGAACTACACCCATAATGTGGATGCTTTAATTTATAGTGATTTAAAAGCTTTGACCTACAGTTATGGCGCACCCCTTGCAACTCCACATACCACCTTGCCCTGTAACATACAGAAAAAATAGTCAGAAATGGCCTGCTATACAAAATTCATAACAGTTACATACAATTTCACACTAAAGCCATATAAATGATATTTGTAGTCCTTGGTTCATTTGTTTATAATATTGTCAACGTTGAAACGCTTTTATGAAACAAAAGCCTATTATAAAATATTTATATTATTTTTTTGAGGAAATTGTCAAACACAAAAGTATAATATTACCTACCACTATAAAGCCTTTAAAATGAGTGTAAGAAGCTGTGAGAGAGACAAAAAACATAATAGAATTTCTGATTACATTACATGTTAATTACAACATGTGAACTTGTGAAAACAAGACAAAAGATTCTTCATCACAAGGTAATAAACTTGGAGCCCTTTAACGTGCACATCCTCACAGTGAGCACATGGTAAGAGAAAGAGGAGAGCAGACAATGGCTTGTGGCCATATTCCAATATACCAATGCAACGGTTCCACTGCCAAGGACTAAACAGGCACGTTACAACAAGACCTTGGTTCCAGAATAATCCAAGATACACTCGCAAAGTTATGAGACACTGACCCAATTCTCCTGTCCGGTCATGTGCACAGTGTGCCAGTGCTAATTGCTACCTGATCTCTTGCTGTTTTTCCTCATTTCTTCTACTTCTTCAACTTCTTCATCCACTACCCTTGTTGTCACTGTGTTAGAGAATCATAAACAAGTACCTAACACTGTCATTTCCCACCATGTGTGTATTAGACAATGTATGGGACTGTCTCTGACTTTCAGCCATGTTACTAAAACTACTAAAATACTAAGATGTATGTCAGAAGGCTGTATTTATATATATTATGTGTATAGACTTATGGAAATTTTGCATGAATATAAAATCAATAAATAAATTATTTTTAAAAAAGAAGGCTGTATTTCTCTGGGGATGTAAGATAATTTTGAAACTGTCATTTACTCTCATTAGTTCTATGTAAGAGTAGTGACCAGACATTCAATCTACAGCATTCTACCCCCCAAAAAAATGCTGACCATCAACAGATTTCAGATTCAGATTTAACAGATTTTTTATTTTATTTATTTATTTATTTATTTTTTGCCAAAACAGAGCAAAACGCTGAACAGCATAATTTCATAGCACAATGTCTTAAGATTAATTTGAAAGATGTTGGAGAATGGATGAATACCTTGATGCCCCTGATTGATGACTAGTTGGAAAAACAGGCAGATCCTGATAATATCTATGAAAAATAAATAAGGGCATAGCTGCATTATATTCATGTACAATTTGTGAAGTTTTCACATTTTCATGTTGTGCAGGGTGCAGTCATTAAACAAGACTCCATCTTAGAGCTTCTGCTGCAGCCAGAGGACACGGTGGAAGCAGGAGAAGTATGGCGCTCTCTTAAAAGAGAATGTGAAAATCAGGAGGGTTCAATCGGGGAGCTGGCTCTATTGCAAAGACAACACAGCCTGCTGCAAGATGAATTGGGGCGGCTACGAAATGCCGAGAGACGCTTTAAGGAAAGTGAGAGGGCCAGGGAAAAGTTGGAGAGACAGATGCGACACTTGCTGGTTAGCAGGAAAGTGTCACCTGACTGCAAGCAAGTAAGAACAAATGCATTGGTTTTGTGGCATAAGAAACATATACACTCAAAAAGAAAAACATTATTCCTTGTTACCATGCAACCATATTTTCTTATCATCTCTTTAAATGTTGCCGGAGCAGGAAGAAAAAATGTCAGTCTGTGCAGGTGTCCACCAGATGGAAGGCCAGGAAGACAGCAGTGATTTAGAGATTGATGTGATAACGGATGATGATGAAACAGCATTTGAACGCTTCAAAGGTAAGATACAAACATAAAAATAATTCAAACCAAAACTGCAAGCAGTAATAAAAGGCCCTTGCACCCCTTGCGACAGCGGAAGGACACAGCACCCACTTCTCAATCTGATAAATGTATGTACCAAGTTGTAAAAAGGTATGCCTGGAAAGTCTTTGATTCGAAATGGCCGCTCTCCTGTTAGTGACAGGGTGTGATCCCCTGAACTTTTTTGTTAATAATCCCATCCTAAATTTGTGCACCAAATTACTTGTGGCTTTATCAAACACATTTTTTGTTTCAGAGAGTTTTCATACTACACTTCATACTACTACTATACTTTCATACGTAATATGGCCTGCTCTTTACTTTCATGCAATGGCCACACCCAAAAATAAATAAAACAAAATGTTTAATGACTGTTCATTCTACACGATGTTGTCCAAATCTGAAGCCTATCGTATTAAAACCCTAGGTGGAGTTCGTTCAAATACAATGGCAAAATTAAGGAGGGTCTCCTTAATGTTTGTACCAAATTTAATGTTTCTATGACAAATTGAATGTTTTTCTTCCCACTGACTTTTTACACAAATTTGGCAGCACGGTTCTACATAGGCCGTGGTCACCATTGGCTTTTTGGTTCGGCATCTCATAAGCGATGTAGGTACCAAATTTCATTTGTCTAGGACAAATTAATTTTTTGGGTCCCATTGTAGGGGGCACTAGAGACGATAAGGATGGCCATTTTATTATTGTATATTGTGTTCAGGTCATGAATGTGCACAAATGCTACATTGGGTCAAACTGGTTATAACAATGTTTGTGAGTTACAGGAGCTTTAACAATACTCGATTACTCTGAGGGTGATTTATTGTAATTCCTACTCCTGTGCAGTTGGTGGCGAATGTGTATATCAGGAATTATCTTGTCTTTGTTACCACTGCATTCAGTTGCAGAACCTTCTTCTGTACTTTGGGAACCCCTAGGAACAACTAGTAACCGTGCATTTTGTGAGATCTCTGAGATATAACGTGGTCTTACTGCTCAGGGGCTTATGAGTAAGGAGCAGGATTTTGAACTTAATTTTTAATTCACTTGGAAGCCAATGAAGTCAGACTAACAGTGGGTTTTAGACAAGCCAAAAACCTTTCAAGGAGCTATTTGAGTATCCTGCCAGCAGAGAATTGCAATAGTCTAACCTCTTTTAGATAAGATATTCCTAATCAGGGGTGGAGCTAGGGGGTGACCAACCCCCACCACCAATATACCTATCTCTATCTATATACCTATTTTAACGCAGCCGTACCTATCCTTCTTTACAACTTCTTGCTTGTTCCTCAACAGCAGGACAGCAACCAAGCGTACTGTTGGTCTTGTTACAGGAACACAGCAACTTGGGAGAGTCCTGACGTTCATATCTGGCACAATGCCTCTGGAGTCTGGTTTGATGCTTACGTCTAAGCATGTCTAAGGTGCTTTGGTCACATAACTAGACAATGTAATCAACAGCAACGTTTCTTTGGGTGGTGTGCTACTTGCTTCTTTTACGAACCGGCTGGGACCAGCAAGCTGGCTCCAGCACCTCCAGAACTTGTTGACTTGGCACTGTATTTCCCCTAGTCTTTTGTATGGGTAGCTTGTAAAGTCAAACATGCGGAAGTCCCCACTTGGAGATGCACGTCCCAGGAGAAGTGTGTTGGGTGTCACATACTGCACAGAGTCTTCATGGTTCTGCACCCTGGCATCTATAGAATTTTAGTTGGCAAGGTTGGTGGTGTAGCAAACATTTTGTAAAGAGAGACAATTAGGCTAAGTGAGAAAGTTAAATTGTTTTGGGCCTAATCTGAATTTGAACATGAGTTCTTAAAGGAGCAATTTGTAATTTTCAAAAAATCTAAATTCAAATAATTCCACCTTTCAACACCAGAGTGCAGTGTTTGTTGTGCAATTCTCTAACCATCCAGAGAGAAGAGAGTCTCAAAACCCTCCTTACACCATACACCCCACATGGGTCAGTTTGCTCCGTTACACTCCTTCCAGTTCCAGGGTGCTTCTTGAAAACTCTGTCTGCATCAGAAGGATATTTGATGTAAGATACAGCAGGGAAATTACATAATGCTTGTTTTTGGCACCATGTGTAATATTCAAATTACCTTTTTGAAACATTTCTTGAGACTAAATTTGAACTAATTTTGCATAGATAGTAGTTGAATATACTGTAAATATGGGATGAGAAAGTCCAGCAGAAGAGTCCACAGGTTCAGGACAGACAGGTGGGGGAGGGGTGGAGCTGAGTGACACAGCCCTGTTCAATCAGTGCTAATGATCAGAGAGAAGTGAGAGCCAGTGCACTTCAGCCTCTGAGACCTGGTCCGTTTACCACAGTTATAATAGACCTCGGTAACCTAAACTTTATACAGATAATTAGACAACCACCATTTCATCTAAAGCAGACTGCTGCTGTATTTGTAATATTTAGTTTTAAAGGTGGCCCATAACTTATAAACAAGATGTGAAATACTTTCTTGAGTTATTTATATAAATTCTAATGTAATCTCAGTAAATTGGCCTTATTTTTATTTATTATGTGTATTTCCTAAAACATATTTTGTTGACACTTCTTGTCATTATTGTGCATGTTATTCTTTGTTTCCTACATTTACAATCATTTAATATTTTATGAATAATAATTGGGTCATTCTTTCACCAACAGTTTTCTAAAAATAATCTCCAATAACTCAATTTTTTGATTGCACAAAATCTTATCATTACTTGATAAAAGTAGTAACTGAACTGAGACTTTTTACTTGAGACCTATTTATTATAAAACAAAAGACAAACATACAGCTTATGTCTGGTTTGACAAAACTACATCTAAAACCTTTTGACTAAATGCAACATCTCACAACAGAAAGTTCAGTTGACTAAAGCAAAAAACTGAAAGTTCAATAGGACCACAATAATAACAGTAATAACAGTCAGTGGATTTGTGGTGGTGATGGACAGTGCCTTATGTCAAAGATGAGATGGTCAAAGTTGAGGCTCAGCAGTGAGGGAGGGGTCGACTGGAGAAATGCTCATGATGAAAGAACATATAACACAGCATTTTTACAAATTTCAAAAGTTTTAGAAAGTATAATTGACACACATTTGACGTTACATTTTACTTTTCATTTATTACATTCACCACAATTCACTTTAAGGACACTCCCCCAGAGCAGGGACAACTGAAGTATTACCAGGTCACATAAATATGTGACTCTTGACTGGCTTTAATACTCTGTTCAAATGATGTGGAGAGGTGGAGCACTGAGGAATGGGGTATAATGGGGTGATAAAGGCTGAAAACATTTATTTCAACACACACCTGCTTGTACACTCTAAAAAGAAATGTCTTGGCCCAACAAAAAAAATTGACGCAACCCTCTGCAGTAGCCTTTTGAGTTGTCCCAAAAGGGCTGTAATTGTCTTAAACCAATTGACACTTTCCTTTTGGGGTAACTGTATTTTTATCTACAGTTGTATGTTTATACAAATAGGTGCACAGGCATACAATTTTAAGTTGATTACTTATTAATTTGAGTTGCCTCAGTAGAATTTTAACATTATGTAAACCAATTTTTCATCTGCTACCAACTAAATTTATTTATTAATTTGAAAACTTGCAAACCCAATCCATTTTAACACGTTGTGAATCACAAAAATATGAATTTTCAAATACCTGCTATCCCTTCAAATAGACTACTTATTTTTTATATTATATATATATATATATATATATATATATATATATATATATATATATATATATATATATATATATATATATATATATATATATATGTCAACTTCCCATCTCACCCTCCGCGGGTGGTCTCATCCTTTCAAGCTCGGAAGCTGGGAGCTTGTGGGTTCTGCGCAGTATCTTAGCTGTTCCTAGAACTGCACTTTTCTGGACTGAGATGTCTGATGTTTTTCCTGGGATCTGCCTTAGCCACTCCTCCCGTTTGGGGGTTACTGCCCCGAGTGCCCCGATGACCACGGGTACCACTGATACCTTCACTCTCCAGGCTTTCTCAAGCTCTTCTTTGAGGCCCTGGTATTTCTCTAGTTTCTCATGTTCCTTTTTCCTGATGTTGCCATCACTTGGTATTGCTATGTCAACCACAACAGCTTTCCTCTGTTGTTTGTCCACCACCACAATGTCCTGTTGGTTCGCCATTACCATTTTATCAGTCTGGATTTGGAAGTCCCACAGGATCTTGGCACGCTCATTCTCTACCACCTTAGGAGGTGTTTCCCACTTTGACCTTGGGATTTCCAGTCCATACTCTACACAGATGTTTCTGTACACTATGCCAGCCACTTGGTTGTGACGTTCCATGTATGCTTTTCCTGCCAGCAACTTACACCCTGCAGTTATGTGCTGGATTGTCTCAGGGGCCTCTTTGCACAGCCTACACCTTGGGTCTTGTCTGGTGTGGTAGATCTTGGCCTCTATTGCTCTGGTGTTCAGGGCCTGTTCTTGTGCAGCCATGATGAGTGCCCCTGTGCTGTCCTTCAGTGCAGCTCGTTCTAGCCATTGGTAGGATTTCTTGATATCAGCCACTTCATGTAGGGGTTTGTCCTCCCATGATGGTACCTCCAGCATCTCTTCCTCTGTTCACCATTGTCTGAGACATTCACTGAGCACGTCATTTGTCGGGGCCTTATCCTTGATGTATTTATGGATCTTGGATGTTTCATCTTGGACAGTGGCTCTCACACTCACTAGTCCTCCGCCTCCTTCCTTACGGTTAGTGTACAGTCTCAAGGTGCTGGATTTGGGATGGAACCCTCCATGCATGGTTAGGAGCTTCCGTGTCTTAACGTCTGTGGTCTGTATCTCTTCCTTTGGCCAGCTTATTATTCCTGCAGGGTATCTGATCACTGGCAGGGCGTAGCTGTTTATTGCCCGGATCTTGTTCTTGCCATTGAGCCTTCTTAGGACTTGCCCTACTCGTTGTAGGTATTTGGCTGTGGCTCCTTTCCTTGTGGCCTCATCGAGGTTGCCATTTGCTTGTGGGATACCAAGGTACTTGTAACTGTCCTCAATGTCTGCTATTGTTCCTTCTGGGAGTAAGACCCCTTCTGCCTGGACTACCTTCCCTTTCTTTGTCACCATCCGACCACACTTCTCAAGTCTGAATGACATTCCGATATCAGTGCTGTAGATCCTGGTGGTGTGGATCAGTGAGTCGATGTCTCACTTGCTCTTGGCGTACAGCTTTATGTCATCCATGTAGAGGAGGTGATTGATGGTGGTCCCATTCTTGAGTCGGTATCCATAGCCAGTCTTGTTGATTATTTGGCTGAGGGGGTTCAGACCTATGCAGAACAGCAGTGGGGACAGAGCATCTCCTTGGTATATGCCACATTTGATTGATCCATGTGACCACTTATCTTAGTCGCTATGATGCCTGACATGAGCTTCCATGTTGTGGAGAGACAGGTTATTGGCTGATAGTTGGATGGGACCGTACCCTTCGAGGGATCCTTCAGGATCAGGATTATGCACCCTTCAGTTAACCATTCAGGGTGGGTCCCATCCTTTAGCAGCTGGTTCATTTGTGCTGCCAGGCGCTCATGTGCAGTGCAGTGAGCTTCTTAAACCAGTAGGCATGGATCATGTCAGGCCCTGGTGCTGTCCAGTTCTTCATACCTGAGACTCTTTTTTGGATGTCTGCCACAGTGATGGATACTGGGACTTTTATTATTATTATTGTTAAAGCTCCTGTAACTCACAAACATTGTTAGAACCAGTTTGACCCAATGTAGCATTTATTAAGAACAAAATCTCAAAAAGTCTTTTTACTAATAAATTATACACACAACAAGAAGGTGAAAAAACAACAATAATAATGTCCTTGACTGTGCCTAAAATATTTGGAAAAAATGGTGCAATTTGCACTGCAGAGACAGACAAAATCCCTTTTCCAGTCACTTTCAACTTCAAACAAACTTCAAAAATACATGACACTTTACACTAAGCAGCTTGAAAATAATACAATTACACTGTGCAGTCTTTCAGATACATACAACCACCTAAAACTGACATTCCCAGACGCACATGTCTCAAGCTAGCTTGTAGCAGGCTAACTTCTTTACCACTTTCAAAATGAGTAATAACGTTAACGTAAGTAAATACATGTAATAAAGAAATGTGTGCACAGTTTAAGAAAAAGAAAACCTACCTTAAGCAGTACTTTTCAGTGGATTAACTCACTTTTTTTTTTGCCAGAGATGCGGTCACGGTTAAAACCAATGTTCAGACTAGTCAGACAAGCCTAGACGGAGGAGCTCATTTTTTGAGTCACAACAAAAGGATTTTCACTGGACTTGTCTCAAAAGAAAAACACTGTGATTGATAACACATTATATTAACCCAACTTAATTGCTGTCTTTTTTGTGTTAAAATATGGTATCAAAATAACATTTGTAACACTCACTCTGTTTTGTATTGCTTGTATATATAAATCTGATTGTTGCATCGTTGTCGTAGCTCCACCACAAGTATCCACATTATTCCTGGTCCGGCTCATGTATTTCTGGTGAGATACCAGAAATGGCGCTTGCTGGGTTTCTGTTACTGGTAGCGGTTAATTTAAAAGTTCTGGAGGATGTATAAAACAATTTGCCCCTGAAAAATTTACTTGCGCGGCTCGGGAACATATTGCGCTGTTCGTGGTTGTACAAACAACCAGAGGAAGTTGAATTTGTGGCTACAAGAGTGATGTTTGGAACATCCAAAGTGGACTAAGAGAGAGTGTGGCTGCGAGAGTCGCTACAGTTTACATTTACCTTCCAAAGGATGGCAGTAGCATGGCTGCAAGATCTGCCTTGACCTGCAATACATGAACAACCTGCTGTTTGTATTTCACCGGATGTAGAAACTAAAACCCAGGCTTGGTAAGCCTCAGAGCTTTTAAGATTGTTCATTGCCTCGCCGTCGGACGTGACCGAATTAAGTAGATAAAAATGCTACTGTATGTAATTTTTGGTCAGATTTTCACATCATCCACCCACCCCTCTAGTGCAGTAGGCAAGGGGATTGTGACGTTATCCCGTTTGAGCTGTGACAGCTGGTGTTCCCACATAGTTCATCTCTCTAAAAGCTCATAAAAAGTGGATTAGCGCAAACAGTCGGAGTTGTATGTATACGGTTGCCAAGTGAACAAAAGCTGGTTCCAGCTCAAACCAGAAGTTGGTCGCATATTCGCAAGGTCGCAAGGGCTCATATATAAGTATTACAGCAGTGCACTAATACAATGTGAATACTATCACAACTAACAGTACACAACAGGTCATGAGGGGCTACAGTGTGAGCCCAGTTTCATCTGCGGATAAACATATAATTCTGTAGACTCCTGTGTTATTGACCTCGACAGATACAGACAGATTCATGCATTATTTGTAACAGCAAGTGGAGCTTTCAACCATCTTGTAATTTCATCAAACACAGATCAAAACAGTCACTCCGCCGAGCTTTACTGCACAAAACTCACATGTTCATGAAAGAAATGGACTTAATCGTGTGCCAGACCATAACATGAGCACCATTATCCTACTAAAGCACAGACTAGGAATATACAGTAGAAAATCAGAGCATGCAGCTGAGCTGAGAGTCCTGTGTCTTTTCTCGAGAGTTATTTTTTTAAAACTCTAAAGATATTTTATGATATTTACTGAGTATCTGAATTTTTAAGAATCTTGCTCCTTTATGAATTATATGAAATGAAACAACCACAAACTTAAGCATAAATTAATGAGAAATGATGATGTTTATTCACCAGAATGAATAAACAGACGGAATTTGAATATGCAGATTGAATCAACAATAAACATAACAGGAGTATGTTCATGGATTGAAACAATAAACCTTTCTTATTGAAGCTGGGATATGATTTTACGGGAATAAATCGAAAATTGGCGCAGTTAATGAATTTAGAAAAACAGTCTAAAAGAGCTTGCCAAATTTACATAAATGTTCGATCGCTAGCAGTGTGACTCTGAAGTGCTGTATGTTTGCAAGTTTTCTCCTCGACAAAACTCACAATGTCGACGAAACATTCTGCACCGACAAAGGCACCTGCGGTCGCACCCAAAAGGCTGAGGAAGGTGCTATGGTTTGAACGTTGAGAGTGTTTAAACGAGAGAAATGTGAGAAAATGTTAATGCCTGTGTGTGGTGAGGGGTTTTACAGCCTTAAAACATATATAATAATTGTAAAAAATAAGGTGGACTACTTCATGGATTTTGCCTATTGCGTGTTATTTTTAGAACGTAACCCCCGCGATAAACGAGGGACCACTGCATTCCATTTGCACCTGTTTACATGATAAAAGCATAATCTCCCCCCAGTGACTGAACTCCTCACCCTATCTCTAAGGGAGCATCCAGCCACCCTGCGGAGGAAACTCATTTCGGCCGCTTGTATCCGGGATCTTGTCCTTTCGGTCATGACCCAGAGCTCATGACCATAGGTGAGAGTAGGAACGTAGATTGACCGGTAAATCGAGAGCTTTGCCTTACAGCTCAGCTCTTTCTTCACCACAACAGACCGGTACAACGACCGCATGACTGCAGAAGCTGCACCGATCCGTCTGTCAATCTCTCGCTCCATCCTTCCCTCACTCGTGAACAAGACCCCAAGATACTTGAACTCCTCCACTTGAGGCAGGACCTCTCCACTGACCTGAAGGGGGCAAGCCACCCTTTTCCGGCTGAGAACCATGGCCTCGGACTTGGAGGTGCTGATTCTCATCCCGGCCGCTTCACACTCGGCTGCAAACCGTCCCAGTGCACGCTGAAGGTCCTGGTCTGATGGAGCCAACAGGACCACATCATCCGCAAAAAGCAGAGATGAGATCCCGTGGTCCCCAAACCGGACCCCCTCCGGTCCCTGGCTGCGCCCTAGAAATCCTATCCATAAAAATTATGAACAGGACCGGTGACAAAGGGCAGTCCTGCCGGAGTCCAACATGCACCGGGAACAGGTCTGACTTACTGCCGGCAATGCGAACCAAGCTCCTGCTCCGGACGTACAGGGACTGGACAGCCCTCAGCAGAGGGCCCCGGACCCCATACTCCCGGAGCACCCCCC
This sequence comes from Rhyacichthys aspro, assembly GCA_036850595.1. Taxonomy (NCBI): domain Eukaryota; kingdom Metazoa; phylum Chordata; class Actinopteri; order Gobiiformes; family Rhyacichthyidae; genus Rhyacichthys; species Rhyacichthys aspro. Next base: position 21,657,555 of record CM072158.1, read on the forward strand.
ACAGGATGCTGCGAGGGACGCGGTCGAATGCCTTCTCCAGATCCACAAAACACATGTGGACTGGTTGGGCAAACCCCCATGAACCCATGAGGGTATAGAGCTGATCCAGTGTTCCACGACCAAGACGAAAACCGCATTGTTTCTCCTGAATCCGAGGTTCAACTGTCGGCTGGATTCTCCTCTCCAATACCCTGGCATAGACTTTCCCGGGGAGGCTGAGGAGTGTGATCCCCCTGTAGTTGGAACACACCCTCCGGTCCCCCTTTTTAAAAAGAGCCAGTCCAGAGGTACTGTCCCCGACCTCCACGCGATGTTGCAGAGGCGTGTCAGCCAAGACAGCCCTACAACATCCAGAGACTTGAGGAATTCAGGGCAGATCTCATCCACCCCCGGTGCCTTGCCACCGAGAAGCTTCTTAACTACCTCGGCTTCAGCTTGAGTGATGGACGAGTCCACCTCTGAGCCCCCAGCCTCTGCTTCCTCAGTGGAAGATGTGTCAGTGGAACTGAGGACATCCTCGAAGTATTCCTTCCACCATCCAACAATGTCCCCAGTTGAGGTCAACAACTGTCCACCTCCACTGTGAACAGTGTTAGTGGAACAGTGTTTCCCCTTCCTGAGGCGCCAAACGGTTTGCCAGAATCTCTTCGAGGCTGACCGATAGTCTTTCTCCATGGCCTCACCAAACTCCTCCCAGACCCGAGTTTTTGCCTGCACAACCACCCGGGCTGCAGTCCACTTGGCCTGGCGGTACCCATCGGCTGCCTCAGGAGTCCCACAGGTCAACCAGGCCCGATAGGACTCCTTCTTCAGCTTGACAGCATCCCTTACTTCCAGTGTCCACCACCGGGTTCGGGATTGCCACCACGACAGGCACCGGAGACCTTACGTCCACAGCTCCGAGCAGCCGTGTCGGCAATGGAGGTGGAGAACATGGTCCACTCGGACTTAGTGTTTCCAATCTGGTTGAAGTTCTGCCGGAGGTGGGAGTTGAAGACCTCTCTGACAGGGGACTCAGCCAGACGTTCCCAGCAGACCCTCACAATACGTTTGGGTCTGCCAAGTCTTTCCGACTTCCTCCCCCGCCATCGGATCCAACTCACCACCAGATGGTGATCGATTGACAGCTCCGCCCCTCTCTTTACCCAAGTGTCCAAGACATGCGGCCGAAGGTCAGATGAAACGACTACAAAGTCGATCATTGACCTCCGGCCTAGGGTGTCCTGGTGCCACGTGCACTGATGGATACCCTTACGCTGGAACATGGTGTTCGTTATGGACAAACTGTGACACAGAAGTCCAATAACGGAACACCACTTGGGTTCAGATCGGGGGGGGGGGGCGTTCCTCCCAATCACCCCCCTCCAGGTGTCACTGTCATTGCCCACGTGGGCATTAAAGTCCCCCAGTAGAACAATGGAGTCCCCAGTTGGAGCGCCTTCCAGCACCCCTCCCAGGGACTTCAAGAAGGCCGGGTACTCTGCACTGCCGTTTGGCCCGTAAGCACAAACGACAGTGAGAGACCTCTCCCCAACCTGAAAACGCAGGGAGGTGACCCTCTCGTTCACCGGGCTATACTCCAACATACAGCGGCTGAGCTGGGGGGCTATAAGCAAGTCCACACCAGCTTGCCGCCTCTCACCGCGGGCAACTCCAGAGTAGTGGAGAGTCCAGCCGCTCTCAAGGAGTTGGGTTCCAGAGCCCAAGCTGTGCGTTGAGGTGAGCCCGACTATCTCTTGTCGGTATCTCTTGACCTCCCTCACAAGCTCAGGCTCCTTACCCCCCAGCGAGGTGACTTTCCATGTCCCTAGAGCTAGCTTCCGTGTCTGGGGATTCGCTGAGGTCCCTGCCTTCGGCTGCCACCCAAGCATGAAGTATCAATGTTCAAAGGGAAGCATTGGTACAGGTGAAAAACAAGAAATGTAAATATGAATATTACAACAAATGCAATACAATTGCAAATTAGAAATGTTAGCTTCAAAATTGGTCACACAAAAGGTGATATTTTTATAAGCTTAACACAAACCATGTTAGTTATGTTAAACCAAATTAGCACAGTTCTTAAACTTAAAAGGCCAGCCAATTATTTTTAGGAAATTAAATCAAGTTAAGCTAACTGAAGAATGTCAATAAACGCAATTACTAGCCCAAAGAGTTACGTAAAAGATGGTCAAAGTCTGTCTGAACATACCATGAGTAGTAGCAGCTGCTACAAACAATTAGCACATTACAAAGCACAGCATCCAAATGACTTCAGGCACTTACTGGCTGTCCTTCAGAGTTTGAAAATAGTTCTATTACTGCACGGCCATGCTGACAGTCCACTTTAACAACACAAATGTTGTAGGCGCTTTGTGCTTGTGCTGCTGGGTTCTAGTCATGGATGTATTATTAGAACAGGTTATAGAATGAGTCAACATGATTGCCCATTATTTTCATGGAACATTGCTCATTGCCACGTTATGTGGCCATAGAGCAGACACACTAAAACAAGAAGTTATTCTTAGAGAAATTATGGATTTTAACAGAGTATACTGATTTTGAACAAGTCTTAAGCTAAACCTGGAGCAATTAAACTGTTAACCTTTTAGTTATTGGCAGCAAATAATGCTAAAGAAAAGCATTTCTTGAGCCTGGTGTGCTCAGAGTAATGACAAAGAAATTACAATATGCGGCTTTACAAACTAATATTTTTTGCATGTATTTAGGACTTTGTATTTAAAAAGTTCTCATCAATTTTTGTAGTATTGTATATTATGTAGTTTAATATTATTAAAAGGCATTATATGCTGCATTTCTCTGTGTACTATGGCTTTTCCATTGTAGCTTGAGAAACTAGGACCCCTCAAAAAGCACCATGCCACCACAAATGTGTGGCAGAGTTGAGTGGGTGGTTCTCTAATAATTTTAAAGCTTAGCAGAATGAAGATTTATTATTACAACTACGTCACCTGGGGATAAGGAAACACTGTGTAAACATAACAAGGCAACACAGGTAAATTTCTAAACAAAAAAAGGGCAGAGACGTGAAATCAAATTCAAACAAGGATTTTATTTAATATTTAAATAAGCTGCGGCCACCTGTGGTGAGCAGACTGCACTGAAAGAGAACAATTTTGCTGCAAGGCTTCAAGGCTTCAAGAAGCTTCATCTCGCAATCACTACTTACCAGCAAAAGCAGCAAGGGCCCAGCAGCAGCAGTACAAGCAGCAGCAGCTAAGAGACTGCCACATTGACAACAGGTGCCTTAAATAGTGCTCTGATTAGAGGGGTGGGCCTAAGGTGGAGCTCCAAAAGGGTTGCTTCAGGTGCCCTGCTAAAAAGAGACCACCCCACTACATATGCAGTGGACTCACCACAGATCCACCTGACACTGAATCGATTCCCTATTTTATTAACACACTTGTATGTGACTCGCGTTTTATCTTGAAACATTTATTGTAATGTTTGGCAGAGGTAAGGAGTATTTAAATAAAAGGTAAGGGGGGAACAGGCTTATATTTAATGTCTAATGTAATTGTATCTTTTTCTGAATGCAAAACTTGATCAACAGGGACTTGCCACAAAAAATAAAAAGATAATATCAGTATCTGTGACACCCCTGTGTGAGCAGCAGCGTGAGTCTGGCCACCATGATAAAAATTGTCCATCTCTTCCACTGTTCCTTAACTTGGCTATTTTGCATGTTTTTGAGTGCTATAAATGAGAAATCTTGGTCAAATATTACTCCCAGGATCCTAATAATTGAACTTAAAGCTACACTAACACCATCTGAAATCACTATTTGGTCTGATAGTATGTCTCTTAGATTTCTGGGGCCTAGTATAATCACCTTGTTTTTTTCTAGGTTTAGGAGAAGATAATTTACCATCACTCAGGTCCGTACGTCTTTCACACAGGTGTCTAATTGGCCTATTGGCCTTTTATTCTTGTTAGGTTTAATCAATAAATACAACTGGGTACCGTCGGTGTAACAATGGAAATTAATACCATGCTTTCTGAATATGTTACCTAAGGGGAGAATGTGTAATGTCTGGGGCCTAGTACTGAGCCCTGAGGTACTAACTTTAAGCATGTTCATTAACTTTAAAATACTGGTGTTTCTCCGTTAGACAAGATTTAAACCAGCAGAGAGCTGATCCTCTGATTCCAATGTCGGACTCTAACCTCTGTAACAGGAGACTGTGGTCTATCATGTCAAAGGCTGCACTGAGATCTAAAAGGACAAGGACAGAGACCAGTCCATTATCTGAAGCTACTAACAGATCATTGGTGACTTTGACTAAAGCTGTTTCTGTGCTGTGCTGTGTTGTGGTCTAAACCTGACTGAAAATCTTGATTTTTTGTGCTGCAGGTGACTGCATAACTGTTTAACTACAACTCTTTTGTGGATTTTTTAAATAAAAGGGAACATTATAAACATTATAAATGTTTTGACTGGGGCCTCTACTGATAGGAGACTAACCTGCTCTGGGCTAATTATCTATAATTGTTGGTGATTTTATTGTTAAAAAACTGGAGTAAGTTATTGCAACTAAGAGTTAAAGGTATACTAGGTTCAATTGAGCTGTGACTGTTTGTCAGCCTGGCTACAATGCTGAACAGAAACCTATGATTATTCTTATTTTCTTCCACCTTTTTAAGTTCTACTTCTACTGCTTTGAACTATATGCTTGTATTGAAAAATATTTTTTTTGCTCTCTCTTTCAGATCTTCAAGAAACTTCATATGAAGTCTGACCTGTTGTACATTCCACAGAAATCAGTAGATTATTATTCATTGGAAAATAGCCCTCTGGCTATCTCATTTACCTTTACAGAAATATTCTTTCATGTGCAATATATGTATTCGCAGAAAATGTCACTTTGCATACCATACTTTGCAAACTTGATAGTCACCAAAATAAGACAAAGGGTTTTTGTCATATTAAGATGTCTTTTTTTCCATGTTGCATTCTCTCGGCACAGTGCTGACTCTGGCCAGCAGCTGTTGGCCTTTGGGGCAGACTTTTGGGCCACAGCTATTAAGGTAAACAGTTGTGTAATGTTGCTTCTAGGTTGGTGTTTGTGGATCATGTGTGAATCCAAATTAAAATTCTCTGGAACAAGAGCTCAACATCTACAACCAATGCAGAGGTTCCCAAACTGTGAGGGAAGTTTTACAGGGGAGGTGAGGCTACGGACCAAAAGCAGCATGCATTTAGTGTTGACCTCTCTGTTTTAATTTCCAAAGAAAAATCAAGTCTGACAATTAGTCAAATATAGAAAAATCATATTGTGATATGCATTTTTCCCATATCGCCCAGCTCTGCTCTATTGTGAGAACATTGTTGGTGTACCCTTTGTGTCAGTGAGCCGATGAAGTGAATGCTATGCACTTTCTACAGCTGTTTGTACTTGCAATTTTAGCGCAATAATCACCGTCACCACAAAAGAGTAGGCTCATTTGTTTGTTAGCTTTATGTTTCCTCTGTCAAGCTCCTCGTCATCACCTGCTCTCCCCTTTCCCCACTTCTCAGTAAAGCCACCTCACATGAGATATGCAAACACAAAAAATGTCAGGGAAGAGTCCGGATGAAGTAACCCTAATTACATCTGGGCTGAATGTGTGAAAAGGGTTTCTCTGCCTATCCTCTGGACAAAGTGCCGTGTTTGTGTTTGAGCACTGAGAGCAAATAGAAAGCAGTGCGGTGAGAGCTGACAACACAATTGAAATGCAGATAGAAAATACGTCCCCTGCATCTCTAGTTTATGCATAGCTCTTAGGGTGTATTCACACCTGCCTCGTTTGGTCCGGTTAAAAGGGACCATAGTTTGTTCCCACGTTAGTCCGGACCAAGTGTGCTGGTGTGAATACATTCATGCGAACTCGGGTCCGGACTAAACAAGTGGACCGAGACCCATCTGAAGAGGTGGTCTTGGTCCGCTTCCAAATAGACTCTGGTACAGTTCGCTTACAGTGTGAAAATCAACCAGCCCCGATCCAGCCCAGCTTCAAGGTGGAGTTAATGAGCTACTGTAGCCAGCAGCAACAAGGAGATACAGTGCCTCCTTGATGCAGAGAAAACACACAAAAATTCAGTGGTATCTACCATGTTTGGCAAAAAGATGAAGGAGCGAGGTTTTGAGCGGTCTTTTGAACAGTGCTGCGTTAAAGTAAAAAAACTTGCACATCTTCTTACTAGCAATCTTCAGCATACCTTCACTGTTGCAAAATAAGAAGTAGGACGTGATGCAACTAACTTTGAATTAGCTGTTCTTGACATTCAAAATGATTTTCAAAGATTTGTAGCTGTAACAACAAAATAAATACCCCTCTAACAAGTCCAGTACGCATGACCTCCATTATGGTTTTCATCATGGAGGTCATGGTAAAAAATAAAGCTGACTACTTCGCGGATTTCGCCTATTGCGGGTTATTTTTAGAACGTAACCCCGGCAATAAACGAGGGACCACTGTATTTACCGAAAATTAAGGGGAAAACTCTTTTCTAGGGAGAACACATGACTTGCCTGAAACATTTGTATTAAATTGGACTTAATATCAATCTCTAAAATGTATAAAGTTTATGGTGAGAAAGTGGCATGACTCTATAAAAACCTAGGAGAAATACCCTGGTTTGACAAAGGTTTTGAAGGTTTTAATTTCAGGTAAATGTAACATTGGCAAATGATGTGTTGTTATAAGAGGTATTTCCTTCAGATAAGGCTTTAAACACCATTTCATTCAAGACATGATGTTAGAGGAATTAGAGTCAGAAATGTATTAACTGAAGAGTTCAATTTAGAAGCTCTTTTGTAAATGTGTTTTTGGCTCTTTCTGCTCTTGTCTCATCACCTCATTTTACAATAATTGAATATCTCGGTGGTAGTGGTTTCAATATGAACATTATCATTGCCTCTTAAAACCACAGTATACCAGTTATCGTCCCATGCCTAGGGGAGGCTCAGGAAGGGTTTTATTGAGAAAAGGAAGGCCTACTGAAAACTCCCGTGGAACCAATGTGTTATGAACTTTCAATATTTTGTTTTTGTTTTAAAAAGGGTGTATTTTACTGCATTAACCTTTATAAGCAAAAATGGTAAATCACTTAATTCTGGTGTTTGGTACGAGCGCTGACAAAAATGATCTGATAAAGCTAGATTTGGAAAAAGTGTGTCTGAATTAAAAGCTTACCTTAAGATGCATATAAATGAATAAACTGTCATACAAAATATTGAACTGACAAAAGATGTGAATTTCAAAAATGTAATAAAAGTGCATGTGAATTGATAAAACACACCACAGCTACTTTTGATTAATTTCTAAGCTAAGTAATATAGAACGATGTGGACAAGAGTCAGTACAGTTTGTCCTGTCTTTGCAAATCGGAACAGCAATTACCATTGCGTTAAATGCATTGACACTGACCAGAACAAAATTCACTGTCACTGATAGTTCACTGATAAACGTCATGAATGGATAAATGTCAGTTTATTAAATCACATGCAGTTTTATGGGATCCAGTTTTATAAAGTCACGTGTAGTTTTGTTAACTACGCACACGTTATTTTAGCAATTTACCGTATCTTCCACTTTTTAATTTACGTTCTTTTACTGCATCTACTTTTATCTTTTCATTTTTGTTACTTCCACACCTCATAAAAATCATCATGTGATGGTGCAGTGGAGAGTTGTCTGCGCAAGAGGTCTAGGTTGTGATTGCATGTCGGCTCATTTTAAACCTGTTGAGAGAGCCCAATACTCCAACACTTAAATCATGAGGTAAAATGATTGAAAAGATGCTTAAAAGATTAAACTGTAAAAAATGTAATTGTGCTGATGTACTGGGACTTTCTCTGTTCTTCTCATGTATTTCAATTCAAGTAAAAAAATAAACAAGAAAAAAAATAAATAAAAAATCTTTTTTTTCAATATATTCAGGGCCTGTGAAGGTAAGTAAACGCACTCAAAAATGTGACAGTTCACTTTGAAACAAACCGTATGTGCACACAATATGGTTGATGTGTTGTAGATGTTTAAATCACTCATATAAGGTGAGGTGAAGGGAAGCAGACAGTGCCTTTAAAGACTTAAACCATGTGGAGCAATCATCCTGCAGATCAGAGAATAGAAAAGGGCAGTCCCAATGACCTGGGCTGTGACACTAGTAACAGGGATGTAACACATCATGTTATGTCAGCAATTTAGCTGCATGAATATGTGAAAAGAGAGCTGAAATTCAACTGTAAACTGCACATGGCAATTTTTCTCTGCTTTTTTTTTATTATAATCCTCTGGACAATGTCAGCCAAATGCTGTTTATTTATACCTCAGCAGCCATAACCAGCATAGTTACCCCGCTTCTGTATATGCATTCTTCCACACTCAATCCCCCAGAGAAATCCTGTAATAGGCTCCAGAGTCCAGACAAGGGGTTGCATTACAGCTCAGAGGCACTGAGCAAATGATAGAAGCAGGAGTTGATCCCATTTATCTTGGACATAACAGGACATATGCTCTAACTCTTTCCAAGTTGATGCTTTACACAATGTGACAGTAATTTTCCCATTAGGGTGTGCAACCAAATTTCTTTGGGACTTAACAGTTATTCAAAAATCATAACAATTAAGACTATATGTTCTATAGTTTGCTTTTTTCCTGACTGAAAACAGAGCAAATAAACATCATATGGCACTTGATGTGCAATTACAATACAATACCCAATTGAGTCTACTTCATATAATGCGTGAAAGTGAACTTTCATTTGTTTAAAATACCTTAAGGTTTAAAATCACAGAATTCCAATGAATGATGGGAGGCATGTTAGACCACACTCACCATTTATTCAAAGATCAATGAAAACTGTTTGGTATTGGGCCACAACAAGGGCGGGTACGGTAGGGTCCAGCCCTCATCCTCAGTTATCAACCCAAGTGTTCAACATTCAGTGGAGAAAGTCTTCAGTCTGTTATTGACAGAAACAGCTGTCACTTAATGCACAGTGACTAAAGCAAGAGAATAACAGTGGAAACATATTTTGCCTAAAATTAAATAAATAACACTTAGACCTTTGACAAAGTACTGAATTGTTTCTGGCATAATTACTAACAGTGACATATGCAAATAAAATGGGAGCCACCTCAGTTTGGAAGTGGGAGGGCACTGTCTGCGGACATAAAAAGTTCAGTGTGTCTTTGTCACAGTCTGATGTAATTTCCAAGTTCTCAGCTTGTGAAGACTTGCTGTCACTGACCTCTTTTGAGCCTGTAAAACCCATTAAACCTTAGTCAAAATGGAGGCCATCAAAAAGAAAATGCTTATGTTGAAGTTGGACAAGGAGAATGCCCTGGACCAAGCAGAACAAGCTGAGGCAGACAAAAAGGGCGCTGAGGAGAGGAGCAAGCAGGTGAGTTGAGAACACTTTCAGAAACACTTGAAAAAAGTTCATCCATATTACACATTTTCTACCTGGAAATTTTACTTGAATTCATCAAGTGTTTTTTTTTTTGTCTAAAGACTTACAGATAATAACTGATAATGTTAGAATGCTAGAATTGTTGTGTGGTGCAAGAAAATATTTAATAAGGCTGTGCTTTATAATCTGTAGCATGAAGATGAACTTTTGCAAATGCAAAAAAAGCTCAAGTCGACAGAGGATGAGCTGGACAAGTACTCAGAGGCTCTAAAGGATGCACAGGAAAAGCTGGAGGTGGCGGACAAGAAGGCTGCCGACGTGAGTAGCTTATTCAACAGAATAGTGTTTTTTGAGATGAAAAGGGCCATGTCACCATCATCTTTCTTTGTATTCCACTGTAATCTTATCCTTAATTAGAGCAGAAGAGCTTAAGTCGCATGAAGTCTATGTAAGTCAAGCCAGGCACATTCCATTGTAGTCATGCCCAACTTGAATCCTCCAGCTGTCAGGGATTGGGATCCCTATTTTGGCCATGATGTCAACTGTGCAACATGACTGCTATCTGAACAATAGTCCAATGCTTTTTAGGGACATCAGCCTTTCTTAGACAAACTAAATCTAGCTTTTGTCTAAAGCCGGGCATAGGCTGTGTGATTTTAGACACACTGTACAAGTAAATAGGAGGAAAGCCGAAGCTCACGGTTTATGTGCTCAAACTGTACAACCCAATGGTTTGCAGTGACTAAAATTTCAGAAATGTCCTAATTTCATCCGACCATCCAACTGCCGGTCAGGAGGATGTCAGGAGGGGTTAATTGCCTCTTGTAACCCCACCCCTCTCACCCTCCATACACAGCACGACAAGGACACACGACAAACCTGAAAGTCCGCCCAATTGTCATACGACCAGAAATCACTTCAAATTGGGGCTGTAAATCACACAATGTATGAATGGTTTTACTTAAACAACATTAATTTTTGTGTTCAGGCTGAGGCTGAGGTGGCATCCCTGAACAGGAGGATCCAGTTGGTGGAGGAGGAACTGGATCGAGCTCAGGAGAGGCTGGCCACAGCGCTGCAGAAGCTGGAGGAGGCAGAGAAAGCTGCTGACGAGAGTGAAAGGTCACTTTATTATTTTTGCACAACCGCATCAAAACTAGAGGCCCGGGTTGTGGGGGCTGGGGTCTATCCCAGTTGCTTTGGGGATGGGGCACACCAGGGATGTCCAAATCATGACCTTTTTAATTGACCTTTAGCACATTCTAAAAATATATCCATAAATCCACCCATCAAGGTGGTGGCTAAGAGCTGTGCTAACCTTCACACCAGGGAAAATGTACACAGTTCTTTTGTACAGCTCTGTGACAGGTTAAAAGCTCCGTCTGACTGTCAGAGTATTTATAGCAGGTGAACAGTGACTCACAATTTGGCCACTTTGTGAGCACTAGTCATAATGCTAATGGCTGTAACTGAGCTTTCAGAGCGGAACAGCGTTATCGCTGAAATGCAGAAGCACTCAAAGACACATTCATTTCAATTGTATTTACAGTTCTTTGCAAAAGTTTTATATAGGTGTAAAGATATGCAGTAAAGTAAGAATGTTGTCAACAATAAGCAATTTAAAATTTAAATGTGTTTGATTTTTTGGTTTTTTTTTATCAATTTACATAAAAAGTAAAAGTGAGTGAAGAAATTTATGAACCTTCTATTTTTAGAGGAATCACCGAACAAGGAGTACTGACGTTATGGTGTTACTTTGATCCCAACATCATGGAGTCTGGCCTGGTCCTGTCTGGGATTACATGGTCTGGTTTAGCGTAGTTCCTTCTGAGATGTTATGGTCTGGTTTAGTCCTATTTGGCCTGATTTTGTCGGGATTCTCCAAATGTTTGAGCAGAATCTGCTTAGTTCTTTCAAAAACTGAGACTTTGACCTTTGTTTAATACAGAAACACAGCTCCTCAAACAAGCCACATGTAAATTAGAATGGTGTCACTACAGCTCCAAGGAGTTTCTGAGGGCCTGGAAAAATAACCTGTTAATTTACAAGCAAGCCCTGTGTAAGGCTCGAACTAGGTATTAAATACAATCTCATAGAAGAAAATAAGAATAATCCTAGGTTTCTGTTCAGCACTGTAGCCAGGCAGACAAACAGTCAGCTCAGTAGAACCTAGTATCCCCTTAACTCTTAGCTGTGACAACTTCATCCAGATATTTAATAATAAAGTCACCACAACTAGATATAAAATAAATCAAATCAACCCTCAGTAAGCGTACATAGATAACGTTCTAACAACAGAGAACCCCAGAATTGTTACTAGGGTTCCCTGTTATAGCACATACCACATATTGGAGCGCTCGGGTTCGATTTCAGCTTAGGTCTATTTGCTCAATGTCATTTCCCTCTTTCTCATCCTGTTTCTTGCTTGTACTGTACTTAAAATGAAAAATTAATTAATCAAAATAATTAGAATGGGACTGTACATGTACAGTCCAGATCAGGAGACACATAACAGTTTAGATCTTTAATTTAGCATTTGTAACAGTTGGACGGGTTGACCATGTGCTATAGGCTCCCCAGACTGGGATGCTGTCTTGTAAGGTAACTGGATGTTTGTTTTTGCAGAGGGATGAAGGTAATTGAGAACAGAGCTTTGAAGGACGAGGAGAAGATGGAGCTTCAGGAGATTCAACTAAAGGAGGCAAAGCACATTGCAGAAGAAGCTGACCGCAAGTATGAGGAGGTGTGTTTGTTTCTCCTGTGAAACTAATGTCACAAGGCTTAAAAGCTTGCTGAACCACAGCTGCCATTGTCTAAATTTCACATGGTAAAGATGAAAAAGTAAAGTGATGCTCAGATTATTGGCCAACCTAAATTCCTATTCTCACTTTAGTCCTGGCCTTGCTGGAACAGAATAAGACCAGGACCAGATTAAGGCTAAACTGCAGGTCAGTTCAGTGATGACATGATGATATTTATAGGCCAAATGGTATGACATTAAAATGCTACAAAAGACAAAATGTTTGCTAATGACTATTCATCACTGTGAAATTTCCCTATTTGACCACAATAAGGCTAGTCCTGTTTTCACTGATTGCTGATTTGTGCTTTGAAAAAAGATAATGAGCTTTCAAGATGGTGGCACATATAGACGCAGATGATTCACAGCACCAGTGGATTGCATCCAATTTTCAATTTTGTACAATTACAATAAAGTTATTCTAATCTATCATAAGGTCTAAGATGTTTCCAATCCTAAAAGTTGTAGGTTTGATATAATTTTTTTTCCCACTGTGTTAAATGTCCAGGTGGCTCGTAAACTGGTAATTGTGGAGGGAGAGTTGGAGCGGACAGAAGAGCGCGCTGAGCTGGCTGAGGCGTGAGTAACACTGTCTAGCCATTATTTGTGAGTTCAGTTCTGCTACAAAACCTTGAAAAGTCAAATCCACAGTAGACTGTCAAAATACACCAATAAATTATGCCCATCTTGTCTTTAACAGAGGACATAATGTATGTCGTTCTATACTTCCCTTTTTTTTTTATTTAATGTAATAACATAATAAAGGAAATGTGCTGAACTGGAGGAGGAGCTAAAGAATGTGACCAATAACCTGAAGTCTCTTGAAGCCCAGGCAGAGAAGGTATCTGTTAAGGGCTCATTTCCTATTACATTTCTTACCCTTTTTAATGCATTTGGCCGTTGCACAGTTTGAGATTGCTTTCAAAATGCATGTGCTGTTTGGGTTTCTCTCCACAGTACTCTCAGAAAGAGGACAAGTATGAGGAGGAGATAAAAATCCTTACTGACAAGCTCAAGGAGGCAAGTAGCACAACATCCATTCATTCATTAAAATTAATATTGTCTGATGGAGATTGTGTCTTTGTGCTACTGGTACAAGGATGGATTTTTACCAAAGGGATGGGACAGTATGTAAATCAGAAAAGACTGCTCCTCGGCACATACCTTTTGGTATGGTCTGGCTGACAGACAGTGGATGTTTTTAGATCACACATGCTAAGAAACCCTACAAACTAAGAGGGTTTTACATTGTTTAGAAAAATCATTTTTGCTTTTTCCAACTCATCATGGGTGAAGGCTAATCTTAGCTGTGGTGATGTTAGTTTGTTTTTAATCACAGGACTGCCTATCTTTCTTCTAATGTTGGGCCAAAAAATGCTTCAGCTGTCAGCATTTGTATGCTAGGTTTGCCTTGTCATCCATCCTAAATTCTGCTCCGATAATTCGCAAAGAAGTTTGGTCCCTGTTGATTTAATTTTGATTTCGATGAGTATAGATTATAAAAATCCTCATTTATTCATACATCTTCTACCGGTTAATCCCGTTGGGGTGACACCCTGGACAATGGCCAGTTAGTTGCAGGGCTGACATTTAGACACAGACAGACAACCATTCACTCTCACATTCATCCACTAGGGGGACTTTAGAGTCGCCTATTCACCTATACATGCATGTCTTTGTCTCTGCACAAATGTCAAACTCCGCCTCCCCAAGTGGAAATTCACTTGTTAGGTCTCTTCAAATTTGTTGCTTCAGACTTTATCTGTCATAGACTGACAATGTACAATGTTATGGCAGTTGTTCTGTCCTGTAGCTCACTGATCTCAGACATACATTGGCTGCTGTTGTTCGAAAGCCATACAGGGAATGGTCAATATTGTTCAGTATAGCAGAAAACTCAATTAGTCATTAGTGCCTGGTAAAACAGTCTGTTTACATTAAAAGCCTTAGCTTTCTTAGGAAAGAATCGCCGGCTTTGGCCTTTCCTATAAAGCCCATCTGTATTTATGGACCAGTCCAGCATGTTGTCCAGATGTACTGCCAGGTATTTATAGATGGACACTATTTCAGTATCCTCTCCACTGATGGTCACAGTTTCACAGCTAATGTTCAATGACCATATGTATAAACACCTTGTTAATGTGAGGCAACAGTGCCAACCTTGTATTTAATTATAAAATATATTTCTGATGTTCTATAATGTAAAAGCTCTGTTGAGCTCAGACCTGTCATTTACTTCACAGGCAGAGACCCGGGCTGAGTTCGCTGAGAGGTCTGTGGCCAAGCTTGAGAAGACTATCGATGATCTGGAAGGTACAGTGTTTATTTAGAGTTTATTCTAATGTTGTAGATGATGTTGTAAATGTAAACATACTGTATGTATTGGTCATTGGTCGAAAAGAGTTGAGCACAGGTCTGTAGAGTATGTAAAGTAAGTAAGTAAGTATACTGGGCGTCTGGTGAGCAAGCACCAGAACCTACCAAACTTCCACTTCCTGAGGGCAGAGAGCCTACACTGCCGCCACAGTGTGGCCTCTCAGGTATCAGCTCAAAACTTAAACGTTCTGTAAAGGATGCTTTGGTTAGGGCAGTAACTTGGTTGTAAAAGATTCCAGTCTGAGAATCCTTTATCACTTTTCTTGAACTTAGGTAGAAGTAAAGGTTTCATTGCAGCTGTTAAAATATGTGAAGCCCAGAAGGAGTGACAAAAAAATGTACTTCCACAGGGCACTTCATGACCACTCTAGCTCCCAGTGGTAGCTGCATATCACTCTATTATGCATGTACTCATGCTTCTTTTTTCCATTTTAGTCAGCTGTTTTTTTCTTTTCCAATTTTCATTTTCAATAAAAATAATGATAATAATAATAATAGAAATAATAATTGCTCCTCTATGGATTTCTGGCTAATTTCCTGATGTTGGTTTTCTCATATCAAGATGAAAATCCGTTGGTTATTAATATTTTGATATATTTCAACTTTAGCCTATACTTAGGAAAGCATATCACTATTCTCACATCAAAACTTGACCTATTGTATTGTTATGTGTTTTATGAACAGATGAGCTTTATGCACAGAAGCTAAAATACAAAGCCATCAGTGAAGAGCTGGATCATGCCCTCAATGACATGACATCTATGTAAGTTACTGCCATGTAAGAGTGGCTCTTTGAGTGCTGCCATTTTCCCAGGTTTATGTCAGTTTGTGTAATGTCCATAAAACTATTTCTGATTAATTCTCAATAAGACTTAACTAAACAGGCCACAGTGCCAAGGGCAATCACTACCCAAACAAGGCTCTTGTTTAAAAAATATTTGGACATTGTCTTTTAAGTGAATGTTAATGAATAAGCTCGGCCTGATTTCACAGATTTCAGTTACACTATATACTGATGTAGGTGTAGGTGTGCAAGCAGTGCATTTACATAAGAAATGCTGTGTTCTGACTGTCTATTTGTACATTTTTACAGGGAAAAATATTAGTCTCAATCAACTGCACTTTGTGCAATATAAAATTATCCAGAAGTCTTTTTAAATATAGCTGCTTCATCAACATGCATTTTTCACAAATGGTTTTGTTGAGTTTATACACACTACATATTTTCAAACCCATAAATGTAAAACCACTACCATTTAAAACAATAGTGTAACTACAGAAGCAAGAATTGGGAGTCATAAATGTTTTCTAACACACTGATGTCAACTTAATGCAGTAATTCAGCCAAATTAAAATGAATCAGTGCAACAAGCCACACACCAAAGCAAATACAACTTCTATAGTGTTTTTATGTCACTAAGGATCTAAAACAAATGTGTTTTCTCTGAACAGCTAGAGATCTTGGACCAGACCATCACCCAGCTGAGAATTAAAGCCTGTTCCTGCTTCTGGACCCACTTTTCAGTGTCATTCAGAGTTATGAGAAGAATAAAAAAAATAAAACATTTGAGAAACACCCATTTAGATTTATGTAAAAAGTTATTTAGAGAAATGCAGGTTTGTTATCTGTGTTAACCATCTTCATTTTGGTAATATTCTTCAGAAAATACAGCAACTTACAATGAAAGTAAAGTAAGCAAGTGAAGGCCAATATAAACTACACAACTCATATGGAACCATTATAAGGTGCAGAATAAATCCTCTTAATCCATACTGTCATGGCTGGAGAGCTAGTATTTGCAAAGTAGAGGACATGGTATCAAAGTACAGGAGATTTATTGTTTTTTTCACACAAGGAGGAAAAAGATCAATTTGGTCAGCAACAAGTTCAAATCTAGAGATAACAGATAAGAACTATACTATGAAACACTAACAAACACACACTAACATGTTCTTACCACATCATAGCAGTTGCATTTACAGTTAACAGTATTTAGAGGTGAAGTAATTTTGAGTTCATTAAACAGTAGTGGTAACTGTTGGGGAGTCTGTGGGTCGAGTCTGTGTGTAGCTTAATCTGATGAGGGTTGAAGTACGTGTGCTGAGTGGGAGGCATCCTTTATTCCTTTTTTATTAAACAGTATTAAAGATAAGGGTTGTCAAAACCAGCTGAAAATTATAGAATTTTTATGAGGAGATTGGCATAGGCCTGGTGATACTGACATATATTTACATGCCCCCTTTTACTACATAACAATGTGTTGAGTCTTTCACTTAAAGATGCATTATGTAAAATTTCTTCCAATAATTCTTGTTCCTACAATAGTCCAGAGAGGAAAAACTCACCTCTGCTGGAGGACAAGCTTTTTATGTCTCTTTTTGAGCACAACATCTTGAAATGCTTGAGACATTCATGGACTGATTTGCTTTTGAAACTGTTCACAGACAACAGAATGTCCCCACAGTGTTACTGTATGTGCCTACAATTATAACCTGCAGAGGTGTTAAGTAGGGAATTGCTATCCATAAAGTCACCACTGGATACCTCACACCAAATCAGTGCACCTAAGTGAACTGTGTGCTGGTAAGCCACAGAAATTAAAGGCTGCTCTCAAGGGATATCGACACTACACATCTCATGGAAACATGTAAACATGCATGTGCATTTTGGGTCAATGATTTACACAAAAGTTTGAACCTTGTGTCATTCCTCCTGTCGGTCACATTCACAAAGGTTATATGAAGCCTTATTGATCTTTCACGAGGTCTGTTTAGAAGAGAAACATACAGTGTGAAGCCAGTTCACTCAGTAAAAGGTAACAATAAAACTGTGATAAATAATAAGGAAACTAGGAAAATAACGAGTCTGGTACAGTCCTCACAGTCTCGTCTGATAATGCACTGGTAGAACAGTAAAGTGCAGGACCTGCAGATCAGGTTGGAGGCACAAAAGTCTTTCGGGTTTGGGTTAGTCGGGTCCAAAAAGATTACCTACTAAACCTCTGTTTGTGTAGTTCTAGTTCTACTTAATATACATTTATTCATTCATCTTCAACTGCTTAGTCCTGTTAGGGGTCACAGATGGCTGGAGCCTATCCCAGCAACTTTGGGTATGAGGCAGGGTACACCCTGGACATTGGGTCGCAGGGCTGACACAGACATTGACAGACACCCATTCACTATTGACTCTCACATACATCCACTAGGGGTAATTTACATTCTTCAATTCACCTATACTTGGGCTAGATTTGCTGAGCTGGACAAATTTGCTGGCAGGTAGTTTTTTTGCAGCTTATACAAGATAACCATGCATGCATCATGTTTGTGGTGAGCGTGAATAGGACTTTACAAAAGCATTTACACATAAAGTAAAATGTTGCTGTGTTCTTATAATTTTTTTTTTGTTTTGTTTGTTTTGAAGATATATGCTTTAGATCTGTGATTGATGACACTCTTTGGAGACATTTATATATACAGTCTTGTTTTGTGTGCTCGCAGAGGTAACCACAAAGACCCGACAGCCCCTTTAACACAAAAGAGGTGGCTTAATGCTTGCTGCAAAAGGTTAATCCCTTTGGAGTAGTTTCAGGTGGCAGATAAGAGCACAATGGGTCAATTTCATGTTGGGTTGGGTAAAGCAGGTCATTAAAAAATCACAACCCCTGCATCTTTCATGTCTTTATGAATAAATGAACCGTGGAGATATTTTATTTAATGCCATGTTTTGGTTTTATGAAAAATTGATCTTAATAAATATTAACTTTGTAACAGTATAATAATAACTAATAGTAAAACCATCATAAATAACAGTTGGGAGAAGGTTGTTATTGTCATTTTGTCAACAGTAGGGTGAACAACAGGTTTGAAAGATCTTGGTGAGGTGGCAGAGCAATGCATCCACAGCCAGATGGGCACTATAATAAACTGCTGCTGTAATAGAGTGACAGAGAGCAGTCAGTGATCAAGAGAGATCTGGACAGACCACCGCAGGAGCTTCTTCTTCACCTCAGTCTGAAAAAGAGAAAAGAACTGAATTTGTCTAACCAATCGCAGAGAACCAAATTACATTTTTTTCATTAGCTCTGGTTCACTTAGTGACTGAGAAAAGAATTTCTCAAAACTTTCAACTCAGATCTCTGAACAATTTAATTTTTTTTTTCATTCTTTTTGTAAAATTGCGTTGTTTTGTGACGTGCAAAAATGTCTGTAAAAAACCATGGCAGATTTATGGATTTGAATGAAACTGAAATGATGTATATAACAATTAAAAAATAAAAATTTTCAGAATTTCAAATCTAATTGAGACTTTAACATAAAAAATACTTAGTTAATGTTAGTATGTCTGGTCCAGTCTGCTACCTATTGTGACAGTAAAATACAGGTGTATAGATGTCTGTTGTACTTGCTAGCAGCAAGAGACACAGCTACAACACAACTATTCTAGCACACAAGCAGACTGAATTGCAGTCTGTCTGAGACAATAATAATAGAGTTACAAATGTGACATTACTGACCCCTCCTGGCCATTTTTATGAACTGCTGCTGAGCCTCCGACGAAGCAAAGCGGCAGGTTTGCACTCTGTGTCTTCAACATCACTGTCACATTGTCTCTAGAGACAAAAAAGACAAATATCACTGTCAGGCTCCAAAGCTGCCCTCAGGCCCCATTTTCTTTTTGAGTGCTCACAAGTGAAGAAATAAATTAACTTTCATTTACTTTGCATCTCTGTTTGCTCCTGAACTGATGATTCCAGAGCTGGGGTCTGCTACTCTCTGTTCAGTCAGACCCATTACATTTTTTAGTGAAGGGAAATGAGCCTGAACCCCTTTCATTCAAACCTATTTCCAAAAGAGTCAATCCTACAATCACAACAACCATTTAACTAAACTGTGGCGGGCTTTATGCAATGCTCTGTTTCTCTGATTGGTTGCATGTTTTACACACTACATCGGTGCAAAGGCAGTTTATTCTGTTGGTATTACCCCTGAATTCTGATTGGCTGTATGTCTACCCAACTGCTCTCAACTGCAGCAGAACAAAACTAATTCTTTGGCCAATTAAAGTTTATTTGTAGCTAAATTTACAACACTGTATGGAAAACCAAATAGTTTTAGATGTAAAATAACAGATATGAACAGCTTAAGATTACAGTGGTAGAGTGGTAAAAGTAAAAAAGAGTAAAAGCAGAAAATATCATATGATAATTGTTTGATGAAAGACAATAAAGTTCCCACCTGTAGTGGGTCAGGATCAGAGGTGGCTTGTCGGCGCAATTTTAGGCCAATCAATCGGGTGCACATCCACACTGTGTTAAAGGACATCTGTGTGGAGGGAGGTTTAGATTGGTTAACATCCAGCACTTCAGTTTCATATGTGATAATGACAACAAAGAACATTCTGTAACTTTTTTTTTTTGTTGAACTGGCTTTTGACTCTGTAGACCATTGCATGCTGCTTAAGAGATACATCACCTTCAGAGAGCTGTGTAAGAGCTTTTGTTCTGGTTGTTCAGTGAGGGCTGAGGGTCTTCTTGATGTGTTCCCGAATTATCCATATTTAATACTTATGTTAACAACTCACTCATTCTGCAGGAGATTCCACCTTTAAGACTCACCTCTGTGACCTCTATTCTGTGGTTAACTGGCCACCATCTCTTCTCTCCTGTAGACAGACTAACTGGTTTCTCATGGTAAAACCCTCTCATATTTGCGCTCCACATTACTCCACATTCATATCACCAGTCTAAGTTCTAGCAAGTTCATTAACCTGCTTGCTCCTAAAGCCTGAATTTCTTTTGGTTGCTCATTTCAGTTTCTTACTTCTTACTTGAAGAGACTGGAATCATTTAAAACACATGCTAAAGCTCCACTCATTCATCCTACTGTCCTCTTTTAAACATTCACTACCAAGGGTAGACTGAGATCATTCCAATTGCTTGTAGACAATTACCTTTTTGATGTAACACTGTGTTCATAATAATAGCAGTGCGTTTCAAAAAGTAAAGCTCAAAATCCTTATAATAGCTTTTATTTTTTTCTTACACACAAAAGAATAGGGAACACTGTACATTCTATTCTAAATCAAAACATATACAAAAAAAACCATGTTTTTCTTTTAGAGAAAGTTAAGAAAAAGGGAATATTAGGCTGCTCAAAAAAAGGACTGTCTGCATTTTTCATTACAAACTCTAACATTTACTGTATGAACTGAAAAAATGTTTTAGATTTAGCTTTCCTGTGAATCACTGAACTCGACCAGCTTCTGGCTCCTGTGAAAAGCCCGGGACCACAGGATGACGTTGAACAATTCCTCTGTATTTCTTGGTTTTGCCTCAGAAACAGCATTTTTGATGTAACCCCACATGTTTTCTTCAGGGATTGTGCTGGCTTCAAGACCAATAACAAGATTGATGTTAGGGAGTGGCCAGCAATATCCTGCACCTCAATCCAATAGAAACTTGGGGGTGACATCATAAATGCTGTTTCTCAGGCAAAACCAAGAAATACAGAGGAATACTCCAGTGGTCCCAAGCTGTTCACAGGAGCCAGAAGATGGTCGACTCCATGTACACAGATGTGTCAGCTTCTCAAAAGCAATGGTTATGCCATGAAATATTAGTTCAGTGATTAAGTAAATGTAAAGCATTTTTCAGTTTATACAGTAAATGTTTGAGTTTGTAAAGAAAAATGCAGACACTGCTATTTATTTTTTTTTAAACAGCCTAATATTCCATTTTCTTCACTTTCTGTAAAGGAATAATATTTGATCATCCTTTTGATCATGTTTTGATGTGTAAAAGAATATGCAGCGTTCCCAATGCTTTTGCATGAATGAAAATAAAAGCTACTATAAGGATTTTGAGCTTTACTCACTATTTAAAACACATTGCTATTACTATAAACACAACTGTATGTCACTGTATATATTGTACACATTATATTGTTGTCCTGAAACTATGTATTACTTGCATCCCTTCCTGTTCATCTTCATCTTTCAATCTGTTTTGTGTCATTGTGCCACCTATTGTTCAGCTTGCCACTGCAAATGAGAATTGGTCTTCAATTCACCTACCTGGTTAAATAATGGTTCAATAAAATAAATAAAAAGTCTGATAAAAGCCCAGTTCCTGCCATCAGAAAGAAAGATCCTAGTGCCTCCTAAAGTATATATGTTTAGGTGGGCTATACATAACCATACAGAGTATAAATACATTTCTATCTTCAAATGAATTAAAATTATATAACAAAATCTATTTTACCTTCCATTTCCTTTTAGCATTAAACCTCTTGAAGTTCTTCATATTGATTGATGATCGATTCCTACTTGCAGCCTGTTTACGATTGATTGGCTAAAAAAGCAGCACATTTTGATATTTCAAATAAGCTGAGCAAGTAAAAACATGGTCAATGCAAACATGTCTATGATTTCATGTATTACCTTTATCCAGGGATGAAGCAGACACTCTTCAGCTGTCATCCTCTCACTGTCACATGGATTCACCTCTGATTAGTGTAGGGAATTCATACACACAAATACCTCCAACTCTGAGATCACATATACATACGCATCCTGACCTTAATAGAAGTACTTACTCTGGATTCTTCACCAGGAGTTTCTGAATGAAATCTTTGGCCATAGCACTAGTGGTTTTGAATGGGACTCCACCAAACTCATAGTTCAAGTCAATAACGTTCTTAAGAGTCGCTTCAGCAGTCTCACCTTGGAATGGTGACAAACCACTCAATCTGAGGAGAGTGAATGCAGGAAAAAATATAATTCATTCATTTAAATGAAAACAACAAACAAACTAATAAGTGCACTTGTCTTGTGTGTCCCTCACTGACTGCACTAATTTACTGACTTTTTACTGTTCACTGAAAATGCTCTCATCATCAACAGGCTGTGGATACATTAATGTGTGTGCAGCAAATGCAGCTTAAAACCAGGCTGTCTACTGAGCTCTGAAAGCCGGGGGTGTGCAGGACTGTTTGGTCACTTTAACTAATCTGTAAAGGAGTAGCTCATTGTTGTGTAACTACACTGTTTACAGAGAGAAATTAGTCCAAATAAAGAGTGTTTTAGAAGGACAACTGCTCAGAGTCGTATATGATATTACTGCCGTCAGTGACAGTCGACTAATTAATATTAAACAGGAAAAAGAACTTACAGAATGTAGGTAATAACTCCAATGCTCCTAGAGTAGAAGAAGGACACAGAGAAAACACTTGTATCAACAAAGGTTTTCAAGTTATTTCAATATAGGCTCTTTATATTACATCTTGACAACTGTATTCCCACTAGGCATGTATTAACATGCTACAAGGAATGTGCCCTCACATGGACATAAACAGTTCCAGAGGCAAACTTCAATCTTTTTTCCAGATTGTAAATATTTCAAACTACAACATGAATGCTCACCACATATCTGCTGCTGTGCTGAGAGGTTCATACTGAATAATCTCAGGGGCTGAAATACATTTAGAGAAAGACAGCAGTATTTCATGAGTACAAAACTGTGCTGACATGTTTTAAGGCCATCAAAGCAAACAAAATACCGAAGTGAAGCAAATTATAACGAAGTAATAATGACAATGACTGATCCCTTGCATAGTTCCAGCCCTCCTGGAAAACAGGTTACAGCTCAAGAAACAGCACTTCCTCTATCCTTCAACAACAAAGTCATAAAATACTACACATTGATAAAACTTGAATTTCTCACCAATGTACTGTGGTGTGCCACTCGTGCTTCTGTACTCCTCCCCCGGCTGGAAATGGTACGCAAGGCCAAAGTCAATGAGTTTGATGTTAGGGTGAGGCGACCCTTTCTCTGACAGCATAATGTTCTCTGGCTGGACATAAGGAAGATGAAAAGACACTTAGAAAGAATGAAATGACAAAAAGGTGGTTTGAATTAGATAAGATGAAGACACCTGGCCAATGCTAGGAGAGTGACAGGGCTCAACACCTGTTGCACTACCATCTCTGAGCTCTTTTTGAGGCTTAAACTAAGGCTTAAAAGACAGCAGTCAGAGTTCACCGCCCTCACTGAAGTGGGAGCAGCTTTTAAGCAGTCTAAACTCACCATGCCTTTAATAAGGTATACAATTACCTTAAGGTCAAAGTGTCCAATGTTCTTGCTGTGCATGAAAGCCAGTCCTTCCAGAATCTGCTTCATGAAGTCTATGGCCTCACTCTCCAACAGCTCCTCCTTCACAGCAATAAAATCAAACAGTTCTTCTCCACTGACCCTACACAGCCAACAAACATGTCCCATGGTTTACTTTATGTGCAGTGCAGAGACATACATACATACCACGGCAAAATATAATTTTATTTGAATCATTAGAGTCCATAAAAAGTATATCTCCAATGGTTTAGGGTTACATTTCCATAGACTAGATGTTAAAAATCTGCCAACCCGTTTTTAATGCGAGTCTTAAGGTAAAAATGCATTAAAAATGACAAATATTGAAAAGATCACTTTTCCTGAGTAACACAGACTTGAGAAAATGACAGTGTCCTCTCTCTTAATTTTGGCTTAAATCTTTGTACAATTGGCAATAACAATAACAATAATAATAAAAAAATTTGATTGATTTTCATCCCTTGTGCAGTTTTGTAGTATGTGTTTTATTGGACATGTCTTTTTGATAGTTTTCCTTTTTACCTCTTGTCTTTGGTTTGTATTTGTCTGTTAAGAACATTAAAGATGTCATCGACGTACATGTAAATGAATATAAATATATATATATATATATATATATATATATATATATATATATATATATATATACACACACACATACATATACATACATATACACATACACATATATATACATTTATATACAGTGGTCCCTCATTTATTGCGGGGGTTACGTTCTAAAAATAACCCGCAATAGGCGAAATCCGCGAAGTAGTCAGCTTCATTTTTTTACAATTATCATATATGTTTTAAGGCTGTAAAACCCCTCACCACACACTTTTCTAAGACAGGCATTAACATTTTCTCACATTTCTCTCTTGTTTAAACACTCTCAAAGTTCATCTTCCTCTGCCTTTTGGGTGCGACCGCAGGTGCCTTTGTCGGTGCAGAACGTTTCATCGACATTGTGGGTTTTGTCGGGGAGAAAACTTGCAAACATACAGCACTTCAGAGTCACACTGCTAGCGATTGAACATTTATGTAAATTTGGCAAGCCGAACACATTCTGTACTGTACAGGAGACACGGCACGGAGGAGATTGATTGACAATGGTCTACAGTCCCTTAGCCAATCAGGACGCAGAACACAATGCGCGTTCATATGCTGTAAAAAAAAAGCATGTAAAATTGCACTAAAAAAATCCGGGAAACAGCGAGGCCGCGAAAGGTGAACCGCGTTATAGTGAGGGACAACTGTACATACATACATACATACATACACACACACACACACACACACACATATATACATACATACATACATATACACATACATACATACATTATATATATATATATATATATATATATATATATATATATATATATATATATATATATATATATATATATATATATATATATATACACATACATACATACATTATATATATATATATATATATGGTGGGGTTACAGTTGGCAGTGTATTGAGGCTCCCTAAAATATATGTCTTTGTAAACTCACAGCTCCAGAATGAGTGCCACTTCATCTCGACTCTCAAATATATCTTTGAGAGCAACAATGTTTGGATGCTGTAGAGCCTGGAGAATCTCCACCTCACGCTCCACACGACTCCGCTCTATGCCACGTAGACCACACGAGTTCTTCCACACCTTTATGAACTTAGCAGCATAGTGTATCCCTGTGGAGCGTTCGCAAACTTTTCGAACTTGACCGAAATGTCCACTAGAAGAAAAATAATTAAAATGACATGATGTGATTGCTTAAGAACTTTCCCATGAGTTATGTAGGATAACTGTAATGTAGGATCATGTAGGACTGGTCAAAGCTGTGGTTACTAAGTGTTAATTCTAAGAATACAACCCAACAGAGGCTCTGGAGCCTGGGACATGATGAGCAAATGTTTGTCCATAGAATGTTAACTACATATGAAAGCTGGAAGTATCTGCATGTTGTAACAAATTTATAACTGTCTTCCACCAGAAACGACAGTGTCAAATTGCAGTTAAGCGGGGTGGTAAAATGCAAAGAGAAAAAAAAATGACAGCACATGTTTTATTTGCTTACCTTCCCAGAAGTTCCCCAATTTCATAGAATTCCTCAACATTTTCAGGTTTGAAGCCAGACATACTGACTTGATTTCCTGTGGTTCAATAGTCAGTAGAAGTGCTTTATGGTTTTCCAAGGCATTTGAGGCCTATATAGTACAAAACACAAGCATCATTACATAATTATGAATTAATGCAGCCACCTGTTAATTATTAGTGTGATGCAAAAACTATACTGTCAAGACAATGCCCAAAATCTTTGCTACCTGTGTTATTGTTTCATATTAGTAACAAGGAAGGTACGTACTGGTGCTGCTCTGGGGCACAGGAGGTGGAGGGCCTTCGTAGAGTGGGTGATATCTGTAGTGCCTACTGGTAACACGATGTTGGTCAGCATTAATATTTTGACTGGCTTGTCAGTCTGCAGTACAGGTGTTTACATACACAGAAAAGTTCTCTGTCAGGTTTTTATTGTTAAATATAAAATAGGCAACTCATCATCCCTCACCATATAGCACTAATGTCCCGCATAAACATTGTGCATGTACCAACATACCACTTTGATCTTAAGAGGTTAGGGTTAGGCTACCTTTACATGGAGCCTCGGCCTCTGTGCACCAAAAGTACTGAGCTGACAGAATGTTGTGTTGTCTTATAACCTGACTATAACCTACTATGCATTTCTAAACATCTTTCATTTTTGCCTTTCTGTACAGAAACAGATGCTAGACAAGAAACTGGGTTCAGACAGAGACAAGGGTAATGATCTAGAGGAAACAGACCAGGATCAAAATCTGATCAGCTTGGATGAACTGAAGAGCATACGATACACTATTGAGACACTGAGGACTATAATAGCCTGACTTAAATAATTATGCTTCAGTATTTATAGGAATTACTCAGTTCTTACTTGTTACACCATGATACCAGAGTGTAAAAGTACATGAGTAAGAACCTGAGTATGTAGCGGGTGTGTGAATGTACTTTTTTTTGGGACTGAATGAAACTTACAGTTTGATTTGGGGTTGGGTTTGTTTTTTTTTACAACAAAAACAAACAATAGTTTATTAAATATTCAAGACAGACAATTATAATGATAAGGGTTCTGACACTTGATAGGCGTAATAAATTTACTGCAAAGTATTCAGTACCTCCATTTCACCTAAAAAGGAACTCTCCCAATCATTGAAATGCTGGCAAAATTCTGACAACAAACCACAGCCCCCTCTACATTTTTCTCGCGGTATAGGCGAAATATTTGGTTTCATCGGATGGTTTCGGTTGGTTTTATAGGATGATTTGTATAAATATTAGTGCTCGTATGACGCGTCAGGATCAGTTCAATATATTCAGAAAGCTTCAAAGCAATGTATCCTTGTGTGTCAACATCATAGACGTTTGAAGCGTCATTAACAATGTTCGACTAGAAAGTTTAGCTCGAAACTGATGCACTGTGTGAGTGTTGGCGTATTGTTTTCTCTTGTTCCCAGCTTTAAAATGTTGAAGAGTAAATTGTGTATCAGAGGAGGATACTCACAGAGAGCAGCAGGCAAAGTCCTGGTCAGTCCCAGTGTTCTCCACTCCTCTGAGGACGGCTGCGAGTGAGGACATGAAGCTTGGAGCGCTGCGTGAAGAATGCGGAAAACTCAACTTCCTTCTGCTGCTCTAGAGACTGTCTGACGAGAGAGGAGATTCCGAACTCTGTCATTCTCCTGAACGGAACAACGGAATTAACAGAGACCACGTGCGTCACCGTGAGCCAATAGCGTCACGTTGTTGATGTCTGCGTTCATATTTTAATGTCCGTTTCCCAATTGCTAGGATCGCTCGTTTGGAGCACTCCTTTGGATGAAACCAGCAGCCGAAGGTGTGTTGTAAATGGCTTCAAACACCAGCTCCTCCAAAGGACTGAGTCCTTCGTTTGTCCAAAATACCAAGGATGCATCTGTGGATCCTTCGTGGCCTTGCCTCATTTGCAAATTGCCCACAATGCACTGCAAGTGTTTTAAAAAACGGCGGTAGAAGAGGAAGTGCGGCTATTGAAGGTATAGAGGGCCTTTTGACCGTCAATAAGTGCGGCTTAAAGCTGAGAATATTCTGTTTAAATACAAGTGTACGCTTGCAGTGTTCATAGAAAAAAATGTTTTACTTTGGTAACGTTTGCCCATTGAATCTCCCAGATCAGTTTTCGTCGTTCATATAAATTATAATTAATTTTTATAGACATATTATTGCCTACCTTTGTTAAATAATTTAACAAACAAATTGTTATTTAGACTTAGATATATTAGTTAAACAAGCAAATATTGTATTGTTGAGACACAGTAAATATGTGTTTAACCAGTTTTATTGTTTGCTTCTCAGTTTACTTACCATTGCTACTGCATGTCAAAGACCTCTTTGAGCTACCTAAGCTAAGTTCAAGAAACCCTCCCATCAGCAGCACTACTTTATTATTCCAATGCTATAAGACACTCAAGGTTTAAGAGACTAACAAAACAATGTATTTTATTATTTCTGATCCTTTTTTACAATAACTTCACTGCTTATGGCATGCTGAAAAACCACTATAGTGATAGATAAATAAATCTACTGTACTGTACTGTACTATATTTCAAGTTTATTTAAAAATGAATAAAAAACACTTTAATTTGCTCTCATTAAAATCTAGAAGCACACAAAGATTTGTCTGAGATTAAGTTTATTAAATAGAAGCTCTGGATAGATGAGGATGCAAAGTCAGATGAGGCTGAGGCAGACGAGGCTGGGGGTATGTCAGCTGAACAGGAGCAGAGAGGACCAGAAGAGGAGCAGCTGCAGACAGGTACCTGTTCAGAACCAACAGAGAACCAGCTGGAGACAGGTGTGTTCTGGACCGACAGAGGAGCAGCTGGAGACAAAAATGAATGTTTAAAACAATTATTGCTGTTGGGACCGTCACCTCTGCAAGTAAGAGATTACTGTTAACCACCGAAAAAGTTAACAGAAAATGTATGACTGCAGAGTAACAAAAATGTTTTCTAGATTTAAAAGTCTCAGAGGTTGGTGGGCATTGGAGGTTTAAGGATTTAATTAACACTAACCTTAAGTGTATGAATATCCTCTTCAAAGTGGTTACCCCACAACCAAGCAGAGCCTTTCTTCTGAACAGCCTCAGCCTGACAGCATTATCTGTAGGATATCTGTTGAGAGTAAAATGTATAAAAGAGGTGAATTATGTACTTTCATAAAAATAAGCATGTGTCCAATGTATTTACTGTCTTTAGCTGTACCATGACACTAACCAGATCTTAGAAGACTACATTAAGAGAGCCCACTAATTTGTTGCATTTAGTATAATTAATACAATAATAATATATGGCCTTTACGGGGGGTGCAAACTAAATAATAATTATTCAGTCAAAGACATTTATCCTTATTCTACTTAATTTACGTTTATGTTAGTACAAAAATAGCTTATTACCAGCACAAACACCAAACTATATAATTATCCCCGTAATTGAGGGTCAGATATGTTAGTATCTCCAGCATCTTCATATTATTAACCAAGTTTGACCCCGTGCATCAGATTAAACTATCGTTAAAATGGTGGAGCAGTAAATTAGGCCTTTATAGCAGCCACCTTTGGGTTAGCTAATAAAAGCTTACTAGTTTTGTAGTAGTTTTGACTGTATATATTCTGAACAGTACTTTAACACATGCAGAAATTGATTTACCTACAAACTGGAGCTCCGTTTCTTCAGTGCAGAGAGATGAAAAAGTCATATTAGCTGAATTAAACCAAACACAGCTAGCTATCAGCAAACTATATCTCCATTCACAAATAGCAGCAAGCAAACTAACTGACAAAACGACACCATATTGCCGAGAAGAGGTGTCAATCAAATCTTTCAGCCACGCTCCCATGGAGCCATGTGGCAGAAAGGAGGCAGCTGATTGGTCAGTTATTAATCTTAATATCTTGAGATATGGAGTAAATATCAATATATCCATTACTGGGCTTATTGGGTGCTCAGCACCCCTAAAGCGCTGACCCTAGAATCGCCCCTGGATGCCACCAATTTGCAGCGTTTCTTAGAAGCTGTGAGCCACACGGTACATTCATAGTTGCTCGTCTGGAAATGATGGACAAACCCTTTTCCTTGCCGGGACAGGCCAGCTAGAACAGGAGTTGGCCAACCTCTTCTCACAATATCCAACTTTTCATGAAAGGCCCTTCTTGAAAATGACATGGAAAGTATATCTGCAACCAGATCAATCTCTTCTCCTCCTTCGGCCATTATGGGTTAAAAATAAAGCGAAAGCTGTTGGATCTCCGGGTTTAGTTCAATATTCTGCAAATTGCCGCCTTTCAGGCTCTAGCATGTGCTTATCCAATCACAGGACGCGTACATGTCCAGTTTAACGTAAGACCTTCTAGCTGGCCTTGGTCTGCAGAATCAAGATCTGATTGGCAATTGCAACTGACTGTGTCCATTCACTTACAGTGCACAGGGGCCTGCTCTGTTGATTCTGAAGGTCTCAGGCAAATTAAATTTGCCTGACAACACAAGCTAGCTGAAATATAATTGGATAAAAACTGTACTATAATAAACAACATTGGAAACCACTCAACTAAGTGGATATAATATGACATAAAGAGAACAGAGAATAGAGAATAATGTTGTTTAAATATTTATGAAAATAAAATAAAATAAATGTACTTTTCTGAGCATGTTTAGGCCAGCAGAGAAGGTCTTGCTGGCCCTGACAGCCCACCACTGTGTAATAGTCTGTTCACATGCCTCAATATAAAACAGCTGACCCGTCTGCAGCTGGTCCAAAATTCTGCTGCGAGACTTCTGACCCGCACCAACAGAAGAGCGCATATTACGCCCATTCTAAAATCTCTGCATTGGCTTCCCGTCACATATAGAATCAACTTTAAAATTCTTGTCCTGACATTTAGAGCACTACATGGGCAGGCTCCTCCCTATATCTCTGACCTGATAAAAGCCTACAGCTCTGCTTGAATTCTAAGATCTGCGGGGCAGAATCCCTCGCACTCGTTTCCAAGATCCGCAGAGACAGATCTTTTCAAGCTGTTTCTTTGTACGCACGTTAGACTCTGTTGATGTTTTTAAAAAGCAGCTAGACTCTTCTTTAAACAAGCTTCCAGCCAGAATAGGCCCAGGGTTGTTATGACTGAGTGTACTTTGTTATGATATGTATTTTATAATGTTTACAGAAACATTGTAAGGTGCTATATGAATAAATTTTACTTACTTACTTATGTCACACATCAAATGGCAATGAAAAATAAAAAAGACTTGCTTGGTGAGGCACCTTGCCCCTCCTTCTCTCACAGCTCAGTGCAGCCTGACGACGTTGCAAATTTAGGTAAGTTTTTGGCTTCTACTCGCCATTTGAATAACGAAATTAACAAAGTCCTACAGTTTTTTATTGAGATTCAGAGAAACAAGGATAAACTCATGTTCATTTAAAATTTAGTCACAATGAAGAAATCTAAAGTTAGTGATCTGCTAGTGATTTGTTTAAAACAGACAGAAATTTCACTTCTGCAAACATGAGTCAGGACAGCAGTGTTGTCACAGCAGAGGTTTAGATCTGATGGAAGTGTGAAAAAACGCATAGTAATTAAACATTTTTTTTAATTGGAAAATGACTAAGAATCTGTTAGACTTGATTGTCAGATAACTGTGATTTAAAATCTGATGCATGGCTATTTTTCAAATTAATTGAGATTCCAGCATCCTGAAAGTATTGTTATTGAGCATTGCAATAAAGATAAATGATTGCAATATACACTTGGTTCGAGGCGGGTCCCTATTTTTAATGTTAGAGCAACAGCCCCTCAAAATGTCTGTGCACGTGGTGCCTATTACAACATTGGCAGGTTTGTAAAAGTTGACATTTGACACATAAGACATTGTTGTTGCAGCTTTTTTTGCTCCTTACTTGGGGTCAAGATATTGAGATAAATATTGATTATTGAGATATAGACAAATATATCGAGATATATTTTTAGTCCATATCACCCAGACCTAAACTGAATAAAAAGACTCCAGACTCACATAACATATCACCAGTCACCCAAGACTTAAAGATAAAAAGATACATTTCTTTCAACAAGCTCTCAGCTGGTTGAGATCATATTTTGAGTCCCAAATGAGTGTAAAAATCACTGGTACTGTATCAGCTCCACATTAATACAAAATGGGCATACCACTCCCTTGCTCTTTTGCCTTTACATTAATGTACTTCCAAACACGTTAATAGGCAGAGTGCCAGCTTTATGTCAGTAATGCAGTCATCTATGTCTCAAAGACTCCAGATTAGGCTGCAGAACTGGCAACTGGTCAGTGTCTGTCAGTGGTTTCAGGAGAACTGTTTGTACTTAACCTGTTTAAAAACAGTGTCAATGTATTTCTTATTATGACAAAAATATACTGACAGTTTTTTGATAAGAATTGATCAAAGTAAAATCCATAAAGTTGTTTGGACAAATCTGAATTGTTTTTGTCTTTCAATGAATGCAGCTGAATTAAACTTTCATGCTATAATGCCGTCTGATTTCTCTTACTGTATCACTGTCTGGAGCCAAGCAGCAAGTGTGATTTTCCTATATAAAATAAAAAGCTGGACAAAAAGTGTATGAAATGGCATTATTGTTTTATAATACAGGAAAAGCACAATTGATTAAGTTTTGAACATTTTATACAGTACATGTTTTATTAAACTGATCTTTAAGTGATTAATGGCCTTGCACTAGAAATAATATTTGGTATGGTTTGATCCAAAAATATAACAGCAGATTCAGAGTCAGTGGAGACTGCAGAAAAAAAAAAAAATTGTCAGAGCTCATTTACCATCAAAGCACCACTGATCTGTAACACCTTATTAGCTGAAACAAAAACACTTAAAGAGACCCAAATTTGCAATTATAAAGTAAAACACTTTCTCAAGTCAAACCAAACCTGTGAACACTAAATTCTCAGTACAACTACATTGTGAAGCAGGGTCAAATACATGTAAATACTCTGGTGTTGGTAATGTTAAAGTCCTTCTTTTATTGACAGTAATCATTTGTATATATGATTATTCTCTTTGTCTTTTATTTAGAATTTTAAAAGCCTTATCAGGGACCCAGTCTGTGAATACACTTTTAGCTGTAAGACTTATAACAAAGCATCAGTTGCTCTTTAACAATGTTTTGTGTTTTGTCTGTCAAATAAACTTGTAAATAAAATAAACTGACAAAGCAATTATTTAAGAAAAAACGGTTCATTGGTCTGACCTGCCTACTTAGAGGGGTTAGACCAGGCAGGCCCAGGTAAGACCAAACAGCGACTGACTGGACCAGTGCGTCTGTCACATGACTCACACGTAGTTTTTAAGACCCCTGGATCGAGGGTGGGTTTTTTCAGGTTTAATAACTGCATTTTTAAAGGATATCATTATTAAAATGTAAGATTAACCCTAAGTTGTACTTGTATTCTAGTAATTGTGCATCAAGCTTTAGCCTGTTGACATGCTGTTAACGTAACATTTTTTCATATTTAAACCTGAATATTGGAGCTCCATAATCAGGACGTTTCTCTTTTAAAATGAACTTCAAATTTGAACAGAATTTTCTTAACATGTGCAGCTGCAGAAGGAAATACTGCTGCCATTTGAGCCCAACTTGGACACAATAATAAATCCACTCAAGAATAATTTAATATTGTAATCTATGCATCATACAAATCACAGGGAAAAAATAGGTAATTACTTCTGAGAATGTTGATTTATCCAGTTTAATAAAGTTCATATGTAACTACAAATACATATAAGTAATAATAAAAGTAAAATCATTCAGTTAAACTGGGTATATTTACAGTTTTAAGAGTGTAACTGGCTCAGAGTGGACCTTTCTCTGCACTTAAGTCCTGTTTTGTACATAGTTTTTATAGATATTTTATATTTATATTGTCAAATGTATTGGAATTGCAAATACAGACTAAAGTTATGAGACTTAAACTTTTAAAATTTGCTTTGATACATTCAACATTTGTGCAGTCATGAGTGAAATTCAGGGAGTGGGTGGGAGACAAAGGGGGCAGACTGAGCCCAGAACACACTCTATATTTACACCTGACCAGCAAAGAACTAAAAAAAAAAAAGCATTCTTTATAATGCATAATGCCCATACACATCCATGTTTTTCCACTTACCTTGTTTCTGCCTTGTATGACTTGAAAATGAATCCTGATGCTTCTAATGTCACATTGACATAATATAACTCTACTTCCTCCAAAAAGAAAGTGTGTGGTTTTGTCACAAAGCAGCATTGAAGTAAACGGCGTTGGTCTCATTTTAATGTTAATGTTCTTAAAGATGTGCTTCTCAAGAACATAACCATTTTGATATCATTCTAATTCAAAATCGAACTAAACTTTTTTTTAATTTTTTTTTAATAAAACAAAGCCAGGTTCATGTCACAACTAGAATTACAAAGTATCCAAAACATGTTGCAACAGAAGGCTGTTATATAAAAGCCACTTCACAAATCTTAAACATCCTGGTAAAGCTATTAGATGACTTGAGTCGGTCATTTGAACTTCACATTAGCTCCAAAAGTCTCATTACAACCATGTTTCTGCTTTAGTTCCTGTGACACCACCGGTCAGCCACAGATGCTTAGAGTGGAGTCTTCAGCAGCTCCCTTACTGAAATGTTTCAGTTCTTTTTGGCCTTTGTTGCGTCATACTTCCTCTTGCTTGAGTACCAGAGGAGCAGAGGGATGCCAATAGAGGGCAACGTCATCACCCCAAATGCTGCCCAGTCCAACTACAGCAGAGAAAGAAAAGTAAGCACCAGCACCATCATTTAATATAGAAACAGTGGACAGGACATGGGAGTGAGATGGAGATGACACCTGTGGAGCTAACTCTACCAGTGAGCCACTGAGGTACAATTCAAGCTAAAATACAAACAAGTGTAATTTTCTCATTTGCTCATGGTTATCACATCATGTTTTACCGATTGTTCTCTTACTGTCACTCTGAAGCAGAAAAGTCAAGCATTAATGAATATTGTCAATCTCTGGGGTGTCAAGACCCTGAATGATTAAAATTGTTATAATGTTGATCAGTGTCTAGTCACCAGTACCATACAAGGCAAGAAATATATTTCTGAGAAATACTGCTATTACATCCTCATAAATTGCCCCATCTAAACATAATGACACTAGAATTTACTGCATTTACATAGAAAAGTATTGATTGGTTGTAGACAAAGACACTCACATAATGTGGAGAGAAGCGGCGATCAAACTCCCTCTGGGCAAGAATTCCCCCTTGGCCAGGGGCGCTTGTGTAGCCCACCTGAAAAAAAAAAAAACATGAGCACAGACCGCTACTCCTTTAATATATATATTTTTTTAAATGATAAAAATTTACCACAACTAGCCCCCCCTCCTGTGCAACGTAGCTGACAGAAGCAGATGTGAAGTTGAAGTAGCCAGCTTTTAAGGGACGCAAAACCACAGTGTGAGAAACATTGCTGGCACTTCATAGTGTGACTGTTAAGGCTGGAAGCATTTACACAGTAGTAGACATAATATCAACAATAAGTTAATGGATTAATGGACATATACTGAGTAAATTGTAGCTTGCAGTTTCTGTCAGTGTAAGGATACGGGGCAATCCTGTCCCATTTAACATTTAGCATTCCTGAAACAATCCCAAAGTCTTCCGGGGGAAAAGAATCATCAGACAGCTCCACTTCCAGAGCGGCACTGTCAAGAAAGACAATACACATTACAGAGTGCACACAGGACACATGGAGGATGAGCAGGACATGGAGCAAACAGTCCAAAATGGGTCAATTTCACAGTATACGAACCTGGAGCCTACATTGTAAAGGTTGTATTGCAAGGTAAGATCTCTGCCTTCCACAGCATAGCGGTTCAGCAAGGACTTGGAGGCTAGCAGCCGGGCTCCCTCTTCTCCAGAGACTAGGCCAAGCATAGCCAGAATAAGAGGAATATGCAGTAGTGGCATCATCTGCAAAGAGAAAAGCTAAGATGTTGAGTGGTGAGTTAACCTAAACGTCATAGTAGCTCAGCTATAGTATACACAGTTAGAGTGGGACCTGCCGCCGACAGAGGCCACATATTGGCTTTAAGAGAAACAGCTATAGACTGGTTTACAGCGACTAAAGACAATGGCGAGCCGCAGTTGTCAAGTGAAAGAAAAGGATACACTAATGCTGCTAACAAGAACAATTAGGAAGAAAATGCTCATTTCAAGTGATAACTAACATTTCTTTGTAGTATATGGTATAAATTAGGGTTTATCTTAAATTTCAGCATCCCTCTAAGCATAATGCATACGCTTACGTGGACTTAGTCTTGTAACTAGCGTTGTGACCTCCACGTGGCCAACAGTCCTGACAGCGAATCAATTTGAATAACACCAGTGCTTCAATAAAAATCAAATCAAGAAATATGAGTAAAGTAAAATGTAGAGTGTTACCTTTAACACGTCCTCTTCCAAACTCAGGAACAGAAGTACCTCAGCCGCGCATGCTCTAAGGCTTACAAAGCTGATGGCATGACGTGTCCGACACGCGCGTGGGCGTCACTGCTTTAAAACACATCGCCCCTAGAGTTTTGGAGGCTTTGTTGCCATTAAGTTTACCACCTATTAGGCTTGTTTTTGTTGTTGTTGTTGTTGTTGTTGTTGTTGTTGTTGTTGCTGCTGCTGCTGCTGTTGTTTTTTTTAAATGGGAGCTGTGAGCTGAACATTCTGACACGACATCTTCACAAATCGTAGAGCAGCCTTTTAAATGGTAATCTGTCACTAATTTATCTTTATTAATTATTTAGTTTAATTGTCCCACACGTGGTCTGCTTAAAACAAGCACAGTCCGGTGCAGTAATGTGTTTTGCTGCAGTTTTCATAACTTCGATTGTAAAATGTGTGGGTGGGTGTCTTCGACTACAGTAAGCAGCCGTGGCTTTTCTTGCTGGGTGTGGTAGTTATTACAGAGGAGGGAGGATTGCTTTACTTATTCAGACACAGCCTACAAACAGCAAACAGATCAGTATCTAAACTAACCATTCCAGACGTGACACTGGTTTACTGAAAATACCTGCAATTTTAGTTGAGGGTTACAGCCTCTTCCTGGAACTTTGAGGGCAGTTAAGCTCTTGCAGAAGTGAGTTTCTCTTTAGAGCGGACAGAAGAGCAAGAGTGAGCCTCAGCGACAACATGCCGCAGGTAAAAACCCAATGAAAACCCAAAAAAAACGCTGTTTTAACAGATTTACTGTGCCTAGATTTTTTTTACTAGTTTTGTGGACATGTAAAAATGTCGCTTTTAATGACGTTGACTTGTGCTCGAGTTTTTACTTCAATAAAAAATAAGGTTTACAAAGCGCTGTGAAGTGAAGGGAATGCGAAAGTCAGTGAATGTCTTTTGATGCAGTTTCACTCAACACAGGCCTGCAGGGTTAGAGGTGGCGTCATTTTCTCCCGAAACATCAACTAGACACGTTATTTTTTTATGTTTCCTACTTTGTCGCATTGGCGAGATGTCCAGATGCGCACCAGCCCCAAGCCAGTGGGCAAGTCTGATGGACAGACGTGCACACTGGGCAGGCCTACTGAAGCCGCCAAAGACAAGTCTCAGAGAGGGTTTGGGAATGACTCATCCACAAAACATGACAGGCCTGAATAATCTGAAAATGTGCCATTCCACATGTCTTTGTATATTACAGTCCATTCGGTTTTGAGAACAACTTTTCTGTGGAGTGGATTTGCCACTAAAGCCATAACGGAACTATAAGCTGTATTACTGCTTTTCCTTGATAATAAAACAATGTTATGAACAAGTATTAATCAAAAGTAACTGTCTCCAGTTTTTATCAGGCACAGGGCTTGCCTTGGCATGTGCCACTGGTTCACACAAGGAGTGGCTTTGACAAGGCTGTTGGGCCACATGCATGAAATAACTGCAGAAAGCAGAGCAGCACCTAACTGTTCAGTGATCGCTGAAAGGCCCTGTTACACAAACCTTAGTCCCTGACTCATGAAGCAGGGAAAAGTCAAGCATACCTGCATTTGGACTCTCCCTGAGTGATTACACCACTGCTGCTAAATACACTGCCGGCTCTTGGAAATTTTGGTAATGAACAAAAGCCAGACACTAGTCTGAATGCGACCCAGAGAACGCCATGATGTGATTAGGGTGGAACATTTAATGGCAGAGAGGTTCAGACCTGGATAAGGCTATTATTGTAAAATTGGGTCTTTAGATAATCTGCTTGTATTTGTGTATTTTCTGTGCAGTACTCAGACCTGGAAAATGCCATCAGCACGCTGGTCACGCAGTTTCACTCTGCTTCAGCTGACAAAAATCCAACTCTTAAAACGGATGAATTTAAAAATCTTCTTTCCACCCAGATGCCCAATCTAGTCAAGGTAAGGTCTGAGCCACACCCGTACAACAGGTCTGGGTGTGTGCAAACAAACTCACAAAAGCCTTGTGCACTACCACAACGACTATAACTAATTAGGCAAATTAGAAGTAGACAACACTTATTTTCATGAGAATGAGAAGAATTAGTTGTAATTAAAACCCAAAAAACACTTTTGGAAGGAGGTAGCACAGCTGCACAACTCACACCCTTACACCTTAAGTCAACTCCAAATAAAAGCTAAAAACACACACTTCAACACTTCAATATGTTTTTAATATGCTTTTAGTACGTTCACAAAAGTTATGTCTTTATCAGTCTTCATCCTATTCTTAATAAAAATAGTCCCACACTTTTGTCACAGTTATGATTTATAAAACTGTATTAAACATGACCAGAATGACAGCACCTGGCTATATATGGATGTATATATATATATATATATATATATATATATATAGCAGCTGTCATTTTGTGTGTGGAGGAGCATGTCAAAGTAAAGTGTACCGTTGTTCACCCTTGTGTTCCTCAGGGCATCGGCACAGACCAGGGACTGTCAGAGATCTTACGGAAGATGGGTGTCGGTGCTGGCGAGGGCATCTCTTTCAAACATTTCTGGAACCTTATCCAGTCTCTAGCGAGCTCACAGCACGACATCCTGAGTAAAAGCTCCGGCGCCTCCTGCAGCTGCATCCTTCTGTGAGGACCTCCACAGCCCAGGACCACTCAGTCCAGTAAAAGCATGGCCATCCAATATCCAGCTTACAACAACTATTATTGCCCTTTTTTTTCACTGCGTTATATCGAACAGTTAGCAATTTTATTCTTTAGCAACAGAATGAGTTGTGTCTCATAAAATGATTTTTGCATCAAATACATGTAAAAAAGAAAAACTGCTTTCTATATACTCAAGTTTAATGTGTTATGATTTATCAAAGAATATTTAATCTAAAACTAATAATGTGCATGTGACCATACTTTAAAATGGACACAAAGAATATCATTAAGATAATAATTTGTCAATTTTATGGTTATCAAACACAAGATGTGAGTGTGGTGTGTCCTAAAGTTAAGTTCTCTTTTTGTTTGCTTCAATACAAATCAGAACTATTAATATTTTGTAGGGAGCTTTAGTAAAACACAAGAAGGTATGTTCCATTTCATAACTGACCTAGTCACATCCATATACAGAAAATAGCATCTCAAAATACTAGTTTTAGTTGATGTATTTTTATATGAAATAAACACTGTTCATTCATATAAGATGTATCCATTATTTTAATTATTTCATATCACATTATTGTCATTTACTTTTCATATACTAATATTAATCTAGTAAAACAGGTTTAGGTGTGTATATTTCATAAAACACACTAGCCCAGTGTGCTCTGATTGATTACGGCTGAGGCCTTGGTCCTGGTACTGCCCACGGAGCTTGACACATTTCTACCTGTAGTGAGGAAAAGGCTCCCCCAGGATTTGGACTTTGGGACCTTGACCTTTTATATGAACAAAAGGAATCAAGCTTACTCAAGCAAAAAATTGCATAACTAAGAACAGACTTTTGCACAGATCACATGCATCCCAACAAGAGTAAGAGTAAAAGAGAAGTAAAGGAGACAAGGAGACACACCACTGATGATCAGGTCGAAGTAACAAAATTTCACCTATTGCAGCACAGTCTGGGGTCATAACAGGTAATACAATAGTAACACTAAAATTATAAAGACTAATAATAACCGTAAACAGCAGTTTTTGTGAACATGAACAAGCGTGTGAACTGGGACTAAGCTAGAACTCTATGCAATTGATGAAGATTGTTGCATTTCAGACAAAATATTTCAAAATAACACAATGCTGCAGTGACTGAAAGCACAGTGATACATTTTGTCCCTTTGCACTTTTACATTCAGAGATTTTTTTGTGATACATTTGTGCATGTAAAAGTTTTGACTAACATTCATCTGCTGAATGGTTACGGCTGGACTTTCCAGCTTTTCTCCAGCTCTGTTTGTTTATCATGGTCTACAATGTTCATTATTTGTTTGGATTGGACATGCAAGGCATTCTCTTTTGCAACTAATTGATCTAACGAGATCTGCTGATCTTGTGGAGCCATCTCATTGGCAATAGTTCCACCATAAAATCCTTGCTGCACACGATTTTTCATTTGTCCAATGTACTTAATAAATCCATTCATTCAGAACATAAGAATGTTGTAAGATATTGTATCGGATTTCTACCAACAGATCTTGAATGGTAGTGTTGAATAGTAATGTTTTATCACAATGTTGTCCTCTCTTGGTGGTGTCTTTGGTCAGGTTCTGGTGAATAATCAGGGCCACATCTTTTTTCACCCTCCTCATAGAACAAACTCCATGTGAGCCCCTCAAGACAGTCAATAGATGCATACTTCTTATGCAACACTTTTGGAACAAATATATTAGGCTGACTTGGCTTCTCCAAATAGTGAACATACAAAACATTTCCTTCATATTCCCTCAGAACCGGCCCAGAACAACCAAGCTCCACTGTCATTTGAACATCCCTCTTGTGGTCCAGTTCTGTGGTCATGTGACCTCCAGGTGCCTCCTGTCTGAGTCTGCGATTTAGGCACAGGAAGGAATCATGGAGAGGAAGAAATGATCTAAAGGCTTCATTTCACTAAATTAGACAAAAATTATGCCATTTGCAATAACTGCAGGGCTGTTTTTTCGTGAAAGGGTGCAAATACACACAACATGCTCAAACATCTACCCAAGGTACTAATTTACAGGAATGCCATGTTTTCGATCCTCTGTGTACAACTGCCCCAGCAGCGCCATGAGCTCCGTTGAGCGGGGTACTATAATGTTAAATATCACTAGCGTCTTACAAATAACATATTCTACAAAAACCCTGTTTTATGTGGAAATATTCTGGCAGTATCCATTTTAGATTATGTCTTTTCCAAACTCTGCCCAACAGTGTCCTAACACGTCCCTCAGATTTTCTGCAACATTTTGACCTTCTTAAACCTGCTTAATTTCCCATATTCATATTTATTACATTACCACAATGTAACAACATAAAACCACTCGAAATAATAACTGGATCTATTATGCAAAGCCTACACCATAACACAAGATACTCAGTCGTAAAAGCAAAGTCGCACAGCTCTTCTGCGCCACATGTTGTCCTTTATTTTATTGTCTTTATAGTCCTTTGTCAAACGATCCAGGTGAGTGGAAACACACACAAACAGGAGATCTACCATGGTGGATGTCACATACTTCAACGTGATTGGTTGAGGCGCTTTCTGTCGCTGCAAAAATCGACCTGCTGCATCAAAATTGCGTTTGTTGTCAGTTGAACCCAGTTGAATTTATCGATTACGATAAGAATAATCCAGTAGGCAATCAGCTGCCTGTGTGGGAGACGTAAGGACCTGGATGACGGTAAATTATCTTCTCCTTCTGTTTCTGGCTCACCAGCATTTCTCAGTGAATGACACAGTGAGCAGACTGACCCGAGTAGTGAAGCGAAAAAGCTGAAGCAGAGTTTGTTTTAATGTAGGAAGAAGCGTAAGTGAGTCAAGTGGAGTGAAGAGTGGGAAAAAGGTTCTGGTGGAAGTAGACTAATATTTCAAAATAAAACACCTGAAAGATCACATTGGTCTATAAAATAAAAAAAATAAATTAAAAAAATCACTAGAGGTCCATAGACCGGTGGATGGGAACCCCTGGTTTAAAGCACACATAAATCAAGCTTATAAAATTTTTCTTTTTATCTGTGCTATTTAGCCATAGGAATATCTTATTCAAAAGTGACTTGTCCAAATTGCA
Source organism: Rhyacichthys aspro (assembly GCA_036850595.1). Taxonomy (NCBI): domain Eukaryota; kingdom Metazoa; phylum Chordata; class Actinopteri; order Gobiiformes; family Rhyacichthyidae; genus Rhyacichthys; species Rhyacichthys aspro. Next base: position 21,699,631 of record CM072158.1, read on the forward strand.
GCAACTAGAAGACTAAAAGGTAGCCTCCCTTCCTTGGCTTCACGTTAAACTCTAAATTCAATTCAAAATTTTATTTTTAAATTTTTTTTTCAAAGTTTAAAATCCTTCTCCTTACTTATAAGGCTATCGGTGGTAAGGCCCCGACCAATCTCAGAGACCTTATTGTGCCATACTGTCCTAACAGAGCACCTTATCTTATCAGTTTTTATTTGTTGTAATGTTAGGTGACCGTAAAGGTCCAGTATGGAGGACCCCAGCTGCCAAAACTTTAAATAAATAAATAAATATATAAATAAATCAATAAATAAATTAATTAATTAATGCTCAATGAATTGTCATACTTATTTTAATAGTCATTTAATTTGCAAACAAATACATACATTTAATAATGTAATGGCAAGAGTTTTCGATAAATAAATGCTATTTATATTTATTTATTTAATCATTTATCATTTTTTACATTTATATTTAAATTTAAATTTATACAAATATAATTAGATTTATTTTTAATTTTATGTATTTATTTCTTATTTTATGTATTTATTTATTTATTTATATATTTATTTATTTATACATTTATTTATTTATGCTTTTATTTATTTTTGTATTTATTGAACCGAATGCAAATTAGGGGGTGGTCTGAACCTCTAGCTGTAGCGCCATTGGTTAATCTTTCTCATTGCTCAGGGATTGATTAGAGATGCCTGGTTACCAGCTATTTTTCTTCTGCTAGGGTTGCTGATGAAGCTAAAAAATAAGTCATATTTTAATAAATGATAAGTGAATCGCGATCAAGCACGTCTCTCTTCCGCGTGCACGCTCCACTGCTGAAGACAACGGCCGAGAAGCGGTTTATTTATGTTCCACAGATGTTGAGCATAAAAATGGCATCGTCACAGGTAAGGTAATATATATTTTTTTCAAATTATTTAGTATTTCGTATTGTTTCTTAGAATATTGTTAGCAAATGTATTACAAATTAGCTAATTGTGTCGCCAACATTACTCAAATCGCCTGCCTTTTTACACAGCCACAAAGTTTAAAAGTCTAATCAGGTAACACACCAAGTGAACACCTCTATTACAATCAAGATGTAAACCTACAATATATAGGATATATCGCTAACTGTAGGCTAATTGTAAACGCCGTGAGCTAAAGCTAAATGCTAAAATTGCCCAATTCCCGTCAAAAACTTGCGTAGCTATAAAAGGCAAGCAAAACACAGGAATCTGGAAATCATGTTTGTCAAAATGTTTGTGTGTTAGCGATAGGAAGACAGTTCTGGTGTAAGCCTGCCGCTACGAGCGGCAGAGCCAGTAACCGAGGTTGAGGCCGCGGAGCAAGCCGTGATCCAGGCCGTGGCCGAGGTCGTGGCCGTGGCGTCCCAGGAGTGGAGTCCCAGGAGTGGAAGTGGACGAAGAGCGACTGGGAGATGCTGATCGTGTTGCAGCTACAGGCTCGCAGAATAGCAGATGAACAGGTAGCCCAAATGTACACACAAGTTCATGTATACATTGCATTTCTATTGCTAATTGAAACAAATATTTACAATAATAATAAAACTATTGTTTTTACAAATTTTTTATGCTATTGATTTTTTGTTTTTGCAGGCCAGAATTCAATCGCTCAGCTTACATCAACGCCAGGACCTTCTGCAGAGGTGTTTACTCGGGGAGTCTGACCTCTTATTCGACATTCTGGTGGAAAATCCTCCTGCAGACCCCCATACTACAGCTCCATATCAACCCCATTGGTGTGTTTGCTCTAGATGTAGGGAAATGCCTACAGACACTGAAAATAAGTGCTGTGGTCAGGAGCCGATACACTGTGTATCACAACTACCCCAGATGGAACTTTATATTCTTGAAGAGGGTGGCCTGTAGGATTTGGAACGATGAAGACCCCCAAACCCCGGAGAAGACAGACAGTTCCGCTATGCTGCTTACCGTCAGTTTGTGGTATGGCAGTATGGTGCCCTGGGGAGGCGCAACAGGATTGTAATCCCAAGTTGCTGTGTGTGCTGAATCAGACAAATATCCAGACCCACACAATCAGTATGTGGGCTTCATACCAAGAAAGTTGTGAACAGTGCTCGTATTTAAGTTGAGTAATACTAAACATTTTATTCAATAAATATGTTACCAAGTTCACATTTTGATTCTTTATTATAATGTTTTACATGTACCAAAAAAAATAAATTTAAAACTCATGTATTTACATAATACATTATGTTGAGGAAAATGATCTGGGGTCCAATCTCACTTTTGCAACGGTTTGCCTAGAAAGTAAAGGAAATAAAACATTAGTATGTAGTCATTATTATTTCAAATCACAACTACTTGATTACTCCAAAGTGTTTTATTTAAAAAAAAACTAAAGAAAATGTAATGTCGACTGAATGAACATTATGTGATAGTAAAATACAATGCATGTCTTTTAACTATTAAATTCAAAGTCCAACTCCACACAACCTATTTCCAACATTTTGTCTATGAAAAAGTATTTGATAAAAGGTCCAAAATGTATATTTATATACCCAAGCCACAGCTGATTTGACAACAAGTGAATGCACAGACATTCCTTTATCAACTACCGGAAAATGGGCCATTTAAAAATAACTACAGAGCTGATATCCCATACAAATTCTGAACACATACAAAACAAATATACATTATAAAACTAAACAGCATTCCACCGTTTCATTTTCAGACTTTTTTATGCATCAATCTATAATTTGAATTACGTTTACAACAACTAAAATCTATATTTCTAAAGTATTCTGACTTTTAATGTTTTTTTTGGCAAAAGACATCCTTTCAATATTGCTAAACCAACGTGTTGCTAATCAAAACTCTTGGTTTTGTGAGCATTGATCTTACGCTAGCGTTAGCATTAGTGTAGGATGATTTATGTTTTTTGTTATTATTTTGTGCTATGCCTGTTGATGATGTTGTGATGGGTTGTTTGAATGGATGTATTTTTGGGCGTAATAATACCGCTGTGATGAGGTCACGTACAGTGTTATAAATGTGGTGGAACTGGCTGTTCAGAGAGGAGAATTTTGAAACTTAATAAAAATAAGTTCCTGTGGAGTTGTCCCTCTCCTGGTGATTCTTCTTGTACCCACGACCTCTTAACTTCAAGTAACACTTTCTAACGACTACTTAAAATTAGTGTTACATTAGCTTGACGCAAATAACAATGTGTATCTGTGAATCTTCAACTAATTCAATTACACTAAAACAAATCATATCACATCAATAACATGCTGAACAAATGATTTAACACTCAAAATGTTACCTGTCAAGAAGATAAAGAGCCAGTTGGGAGTCCAAAGTTAGACCGAGTCGGTCCCGCAATTCTCTCCATTTTGAATGAGCAGAACCAATATTTATGCGCATTTAGTTCTTCTTTGGTCTCTTGTGCGCTTTGCTTCTTTCTTTTCTGTATCTGTTTTTCTCTTGTTCGGTTGTTTTGCCGTGTATGCAGTAGTGGGTATAGCCACCTTCCCGGTTGGATTTCCCGTAGCCATGCTTCAGTGTTTACAAGACGTGCACGAGCATTGCGGCTTCGTAGCAGCAGCCAATGGGACTCGGACTCTTTCCGGAGAATGTGACATATATGACTGCTTTTACAACATACTTTATGGGATAAAACGATTTTTACCCAAATACAAGAAAAATAAGTCAGGTACAGAATCTTTAACACGGCACTGTGTGCTGGCTTTCTAACAGCACCCTACCACCAGAGGGCACAGTGTACACCTACTTTCTTGGATCGGTTTTGATTAGCCATGCCTAACATTGCAAGTCCATCCCCCTAATTTGCATTCGGTTCAATAAATACAAAAATAAATAAAAGCATAAATAAATAAATAAATGTATAAATATATAAATAAATAAATATATAAATAAATAAATAAATACATAAAATAAGAAATAAATACATAAAATTAAAAATAAATCTAATTATATTTGTATACATTTAAATATAAATGTAAAAAATTATAAATGATAAAATAAATAAATATAAATAGCATTTATTTATCGAAAACTCTTGCCATTACATTATTAAATGTATGTATTTGTTTGCAAATTAAATGACTATTAAAATAAGTATGACAATTCATTGAGCATTAATTAATTTATTAATTTATTGATTTATTTATATATATATTTATTTATTTAAAGTTTTGGCAGCTGGGGTCCTCCATAGTCCTGAAAGACACCTATAAATAAAATAAATTATTATCAAGTTAAAGCCGCAAACAAGAAGCCATATGTGAATACAAACCAGAAACGCCAGCGTCTTCTCTAGAACCAAGCTCATGCTGTGCAAAAAGAATTTCAATTTTTGATTCATCAACCATATAACAGTTTTACATTTTGCCTCAATCCATTTTAAATTAGCTTTGGTGAGATTGCTCATCTCAAGGGGCTATCCAAAATGAATAAATGAAATGAAAAAAAATATTGCAATTTTACAAGTTTTTTTAGACACTTAGACACAGTTTTTGGCAAATTGGTGAACCTCTGCCCATCTTTACTTCTGAGATTTTTTCTTTCTAAAATGCTCCTTTTATACACAGTCATGCTACTGAACTGTTACCAATGAACCTAATAGTGCCTCTGATCTGTGACTTGTATTTGAATCAAAGGGACATTGGTCAGTCCACCAGTCTGTGAAGATATACCAAATGCTTTAGGCATTGTCACTCATGTGGTATTGAAAGGTTAGATACTTAAATGCATTCCCTATTTTAGAAGAACCATTTATTTTGGTGAAGCTAAAACGAAGATCTTACAAGCCTCTTCCTGCAAGATGAAAAATCTCCAGCATGATCAGGCAAACTTCTGAGGGACTCACAGCCGTCCTCCTGTGTCCACATAGGTGGGGAGAGAACTGCGGTGACTGGAAAGCAGCAGGACCAGACAGCATCAGCCCCAGGCTGCTCAAGGACTCTATAGACCAGCTCTGTGAGGTCATGTACATGTTTAACCTGAGCCTCTTTCTGGAGAAGGTCTGTGGTGGTTCTGGTTTCTAAAACTAAGTACAAGTACTACATTACAGACCTGTTGCTTGACCACCTGATGAAAAATATGGAGAGTCTCATCCTCAGCCACTTTCACACTGTGGTGAGCACAGCAATGGATCCACAGCAGTTTGCCTACCAGACATTGTCATTCACCTGCTACACTGGGCACTGACTCGCCTAGAGACCGCTGGGAGTGCTGTTGGAGTCTAGTTTTTTTTTTGTTTTTTTTTCCTTTCAATGCCATCCAGCTCTTACTGTTCTTCTTCACACTGTACACTTCAGATTCCACATTTAACACCAGCAGCTGTCATCTCCAGAAGTTTTCTGATGACTCACTGGCTGTATGTCTGAGGGGAATGACTAGGAGTACAGATCAGTCATCATTAACTTTGTTGATTGATGTGAGCGCAACCATCCACAGCTAAAGACCATGGAGTGGGTGATCAACTTTAGGAGAAGGACATCACCCCACACACCTGTGAAAATCTAGGAGTCAGACATTGAGTTGGTGGACAATTTCAAGTACCTGGTAAACTGGACTGGTCCCACAACACCAATGCCCTGTACAAGAAGGGCCAAAGTTGCCTCCACCTTCAGAGAAAACTGAGATCCTTTGAAGTGTGCAGGCTTCTGCTTAGGACATTTTATGACTCTGTGGTAGCCACAGCTATCCACTATCCCAGGCATGGCAAACTCAAGGCCCGCAGGCCAGATCAGACCAACAAAGCAATTATTTCTGGCCCACTAGAGGATTTCTAATTTCTTTTATTAATGGCCTGCCAATATGTAGTGCCCTACTCAAACTACAAGTCCAACATACAGTGCCATGAAAAAATAGTGATTTCTTAGTTTCCTGCACATTTGTCACACTTAACTGTTTCAGATCATCAAACAAATTTAAATATTAGACAAAGACAACTGAAGGAACCACAAAATGCAGTTTTTTGGTGATTATTTTATTTATTAAGGGAAAAAAGCTATACAAACCTACCTAGACCTATGTGAGAAAGTAGTTGCCCCCTTGTTAAATCATAAATTAACAGATGAGAAACAAAGAAATTGACAACCAGCCTTCAACAACATCTACAGAGGCCTCACTTGTCTTAGTTAAGAAAGAAGACTGGGAAAAAAGGCATCCATGGCAAGGTTACAAGGCAAAAATCACTGCTGACCAAAAAGAACATAAAGGCTCGTCTCACTTTTGCCAAAAAACATCTTGATGATCCCCAAGATTTGGGGAAAAATATTGTGTGGACTGATAACTTTTTGGAAGGTATGTGTCCCGTTACATCTGCTGTAAAAGTAACACAACATTTCAGAAAAAGAAAATCATACCAAGAGTCAAATATGGTGAAGGTAATGTGATGGTCTGGGGCTGCTTTGATGCTTCAGAACCTGGACGACTTGCTGTGATTAATGGAACCAGGATTCTGCTCTCTACCAAAAACTCCCGAAGGAGAAGGTCCGTCCATCAGTTTGTGACCTCAAGCTGAAGCACACTTGGGTTCTGCATCAGGACAATAATCAATCGACAAACACACTAGCAAGTCCTCCTCTGAATGGCTTAAAATAAACAAAATAAAGGTTTTGGAGTGGCCTAGTCACAGTCAGGACTTTAATCCGATTGAGATGCTGTCGCATGACCTTAGAAGGGCAGTTCATGTTCAAAAACCCTCCAATGTGGGTGAATTAAAACAATTCTGCAAAGAAGAGTGGTCTCAAATTCCTTCACAGTGATGTTAAAGACTCAATGCCTGTTCTTTAAAAAATTTCACTGCAGTTATTGCTGCTGAATGTGGCACAACCAGTTACTAGGTTTAGGGGGCAACTGCTTTTTAACATGAGGCTTGTAGGTTTGGATAGCATTTTTCCCTTAATAAATAAAATCATCCCTTAAAAACTGCATTTTGTGTTTACTTGGGTGATCTTTGTATAATTCATTCATTTTTTTCTACCACTTAGTCCCGTTTGGGGTTGTGGGTGGCTGGAGCCTATCCCAGTAGCTTTGGGCCTTAGGTGGGGTAGTGGGGTACACCCTGGACAGTGGCCAGTTCGACGCAGGGCTGACTATTTGTATAACATTTAAGTGTGACTTAAGAAATCAGGAAGGGGCAGTTATTTTTTCATGGCACTGTACCATTGTAACAACAGCCTCGAGTGCCAGCACAGCCCTTTCAGCACTGCTCTGTTGACACAGATATATATATATATATATATATATATATATATATATATATATATATATATATATATATATATATATATATATATATATATATATATATATATATATATATATATATTCAGCTATATATATGAGGACAAGCACAAAAACCTGGACAAAGCGGAAGCTGCTACAGACTGTGAAAGAGTTAAAATAGAGTCTGAACACAGCAGAGTCTGTGTCTGTGTCAGTCACTAATGTCTGAGAGTGAAGCTGCATTTAGGCTCATTAGTGACAGGATAAATGCTGTACATGTCCCCTTGATGTTGTTGCCAAGTGTCAACTGAGCCTTAGTGATAGCTTGTTGATTGGTGTAAGCGCAACCACCTGCAGCTAAAGACGAAGGAGTTGGTGATCAACTTAAGAAGAAGGACATCACCCCACACACCTGTGAAAGTCCAGGACTCAGACATTGAAAATTACTGCGCTATAGCACTATGACAGAACTGTCCAGAGAGATCTGACTGAATATGACAATGGTTTCAGAAAAGTTAACAAAGCAGTTGTATATGCCTTGAGGATGGAGGAAAGCTGCAATCAACATGCTGTGGTTTCATTTCATGAGCATCATGCAGGGCCAGAACAATGAAGTAAACTAAAAAAATAAATATATATGCTATTTAAATATTTATAGTATGTAATGTTAAACTTATAAAATGGCTTTAAAAAACAAATTTGCAGCTTGGTCAGGCCAAGTATTTAACCAGTGAGCAGCGTGCACAAAGTTTTTTAGGGTAACCCTTTGGTGGAGAGGTTAGTGCACTCGGTTTGGGTGGGGGAGATTGGGGTATTGTGGGGAGCAACTCCAGCCACAGTTCCAGTAAATGCTGCTCCCAAGACCGGGAAAATGGAGAGGGTTGCATCAGGAAGGGCATCCAGCATAAAAACACCGCCAAGCTACTCATGCAAACTACTTCACTGTGGCAAACACCACATGGGGAAAGGCATTTTCAGTATGTACAAAGTTTAAAAATACCTGGTGGGCCACCAGTCACATTAATTATTTAGTTTGAATACTATTACTAGTTTACTACTAATATTATTATTACTAATATTACTGTTACTAATTATAATAATAATAATATGCAACTTTTTTTCAATTTTGGCCCCTTCTCCATTTGACTTTGACAACCCTGATCTTATGTGTTTCATTAAAAAGGCATGTTTTTGTTGTTTGGTCTGCAGAAATGCAAGCTGTGAACACTCGCTGGAGAGGGGCTTTTTGTTAACAAACTAAACTAAATGGATCGTTTTCTGTTTTGGTGCGAACTAAATGAAGCGGACAACAAGGGTGACCACACCCTAACTGTCTGAGAGCTGCTGTAACAAGTGACTTTCCCCTCTGTGGGAGCAACAAGGCTTATCTTATCTTGTCTTATAACAATGAAGTCATACACACCATACATAAGCCAGCAACGCCTCGAACACAGAGGAGGACCAGAAGTAGCAAAAGAAAACCCTCCCCCTACTTGTCTGGCAAATGTTGTTTTGGGTTTTCTTGTGTAGTATTAACTGTGGTATAAGAGTTGTCCACCTTCAAACTTATACACATTAAAAGAGGCTGTTAAAGTGTAACTATGAAGTTGCATGTAATAAGCCACAGTTATGATCAGCAAAAATGTACAAGGCTTTGTGTAGTTCAGAAGTTGTCAAACTAAGTTACTAGCATCTACTATGGGTTAACTAAAATATACTGTGAGGACCATCACCCTGGAGGACACCACCTGGCCCTGAGTCTGTGCCTGATTACACTCCAGCCCCACCAAGATCAAAGAGATGTTCACTGATTTTAGGCCAAAGTCCATATTGATGGAGAATTTTAGTCTTTCCTTTACTTCTGGCCTAAATGTAGTTGTTGCAGATTGGTCAAGTCAGGTTCTTCCCTCTTCCAGTCAATTGGGTAAACACCATTCCTTTATGGTGGCATTATGTGCAATGACCTACTATTTGATTTTGTAATTTCAGCCCACGGAAGCATGGACAGACTTTTTTATTCAATAAAACACTGTGTTGAGTGTCCTGTCTTCGGGTCCCCTATTGATGGTCAATGCACTTAATTACAATAGAATGAAGATAAAATTAAGTGTAAAGGGTGTAGTCACACCAGGCAAACCGGAACGGTTGCTCAGGCATGCGCACTAGCACTACATGACGTGATATGTGCCATCATTTATCTCACAGTCCATTTAAACAATGGCAGCAAAAGGTTCATGGAGGTCCAATGGATCTAATTCTCCAAATCAAACTCAAAATGAATATTTCTTGATTATTTGAATATTTCCAGTTATACCATTTGAGCAATGTCCATTGAGCCGTTAAGCGATTCCGTGCTTCTTGTAAAACAAACGGAGCATGGTGACGAGGTAAGAGTCCCGTGCCACCTAATGCAATGGCATTACTGGGCCCAGGCACGGATTCTTATTACATGTGAGAGACGGCAGCTGCACAATATGCAACATGTTGTTCTCAATAACAATTGAGGTTTTTTTATGAAAAAAGTCAATTTGATTCACTACAGCTTGTCATCTTCTGAATTGTTTAAAAATAAAATAAAATTACAAAAATATTCTTTTATGTGTTTGATTAACTTAAATGACCATAATTACTAATAACCAATTCTGTATTTTGTTATACTTTATTACTTTTTGTGCTGTACAAACAGACAGTGACAATAATTAAATGGGATCAAGACAGAAAGAATAACAGAATGTGTATGTGTGTTTGTGTGTGTTTTGTTTGAGTATGCAGGATGTGTAGGGTGGAACAAAAGAGGGTTGACTCATCAACAGCGAACCCCCCCCCCCCCAATAAAAATAAGTTTAAATACATATATATGTATCCCACGCTTGGTTTGCGATGTATATATCTCAAGCTTTGGAGCTGCGCAGTATCTCGGCTGTTGCCAGGACTGTGCTCTTCTGGACTGAGATATCGGATGTTTTCCTGATATCTGCTATACCCACTCCTCCATTTTGAGGGTTACTGTCCCAAGTGCCCCAGTGAGCACGGACACCACTGTTGCCTCACTTTCCAGGCTTTCTCGAGTTCTTCTTTGAGGCCCTGGTATTTCTCTAGTTTCTCTATTGCAACGGCTTTCCTGTGCTGTTTGTCCACCACCACAATGTCCGGTGGGTTCGCCATTACCATTTGCTGCTCTGTATCTGGAAGTCCCTCAGGATCTTGGTTCAGTCATTCTCTATAACCTTCGGAGGTGTTTCCTACTTTGAATTGGGGTTTCCAGTCCTTACTCTGTACAGGTGTTCCTGTACACTATACCAACCTCTTGGTTATGGTGTTTCAGTATGCTTTCCCTGCCAGCATCTTACACTCTGCAGTTATGTGCTGGATTGTCTCAGAGGCCTCATTGCACAGTCTGCACCTGGGGTCTTGTCGGGTGTTGTAGATCTGGGCCTCTATTGCTCTGGAGCTTAAAGGCACACTGTGTAACTTTCTGGGCCACACGAGGGGCTGCTTGAATTTGTAGTTTTTTAGTACTTTTCACTTTCCAAGATGGCGACGCTCTTACAACACTGCATTTATATTACATTCCCGACAAAGAGATAATACAAGCGAACTGATCCAGTGAACTCAACTTTGAGACTAACACAGTATTATATGCAGTGCCAGAAAGGATTTCTCTGCTGGCCTAAACATGCTCAGAAAAGTATGTTTATTTTATTTTATTTTCATAAATATGTAAACAAAATTATTCTCTGTTCTCTTTATGTCACTTAGTTGAGTGGCTTCCAATGTTGTTTATCATGGTAGAGTTTTTATCCAATTATATTTCAGCTAGCTTGTGTTGTCAGGCAAATGAAATTTGCCTGAGACCTTCAGAATCAACAGAGCAGGCCCCTGTGCACTGGAAGTGAACGGACACAGTCAGTTGCAAAAGCCAATCAGATCTTGATTCTGCAGACCAAGGCCAGATAGAAGGTCTTATGTTGAACTGGACGTGTACGCGTCCTGTGATTGGATAAGCACTTGCTAGAGCCTGAAAGGCGGCAATTTGCAGAATATTGAACTAAACCCGGAGATCCAACAGCTATCGCTGTATTTTTAACCCATAATGGCCGAAGGAGGAGAAGAGATTGATCTGGTTGCAGATATACTTTCCTCGCCATTTTCAAGACGGGCCTTTCACGAAAAACTGGATATTGTGAGAAGAGGTCAGTCAACCCCTGTGCTAGCAAGGAAAAGGGTTTGTCCGTCATTTCCAGACGAGCAACTATGAGTGGTACGTCACTAAAGGCCTAAGCGTGAAATGCACAGCCCGCCACTGACATATATAAAATGTGTGTGTGTGTGTGTGTATATATATATATATATATATATATACACATCAGGAAAAAGGAACATGAGAAACTAGAGGAGCTTGAGAAAGCCTGGAGAGTGAAGGCATCAGAAGGAGGGGAGTGGGGATAATAATATAATAAGATAATAATAATATAAATAAATAAATAATATAATAATTTTGATTTTAATAATATGACAATAATAATGATAATAACGGCAATCAATAACAATAATTATTAACATAATAATCATAATTACATGCATCATCAACAAATAATGTTACCAAAAGGGATTGAAGATTGATTGGGTGAACTGGTGTGCATTGCCATAGGGTGTGTAGTTGAAGATATTCCAGGAACTGTGTGCTCCTGATGCCTAACTCCTGGACAAGAGTGTTGTCCTGAAAGATGTATTGTGGGTGTGTCATTCCCTTCTCTGCCCATGTGTGAAAGTGTGGAGGTTTCTTGTTTATTAGTAGGTCCACCAGGCTGTCAGAGTTGAAGATATTGTTAAAAGTTTAACACAGGAGTGGTGTTTAATTGATTTACTGAGGAAAGGTGAGTCTGAAATGGAAATGTCTGTTCTATATTGAGCCATCTGATTGTTCATGGATCCATTTGATTATATATTTGCAGTTGGATAGCTAGTGCATAATGGTAGAAATTCGGTGCTGAGAGGCCTCCTTGTGATTTAGTTTTTTGTAGAGTTATTAGTTTTATTCTAGGTGGTTTATTTGATGTAGTTGAATCAACAGATTCCAACCAAGAGGGAATGGGTTATGTTGGGATCATGGGGAGGAGATAGTTAATTTGTGGGAGTATTGATATTTTCATTGTTGCTATTCTGCCCTTTTGGAACAGTGGATGGAATGGGCAGTGGATGTCTGTTAGGGATGCACCTATACCAATAATTGAATGCCTTAATAATCAGTCATCAGTTAACCATTAACCACATGTATGACGTCATGATGTTTACGTTTTATTAGAATTAATGCACAAAAATTGTTTATTTTTGTGCATAGCTGTCAAATATGAATCATTAACAACAAATATGTTGCTCAGGGGTTAAAGCAAAAAAAAAAAATTCCCATTCAAAATCATATTCCCTGGGCATACAAGCCACATCAAAATTTAAGAGCGGCCCAATTGCAAGGGAGCATATGCATTCTCAGTATACTTTTATGTAATTTTAGTGTTTTAATAATTAACCATCCACATAACTTTAGATGCAGGTTTTTATTTATCAAATTATGAAACCCAATAGAGAATGCGTTGGCTGTAAGTGAGTCAATATCACTTACATTATAAAAGCAATTTCTGTTTTTACGTGAATTTCTGTCAGTAGACCTGTATGTGTGAGTGTGAGCAGCCGCAATATTCTTCTTGAGGGTCAATACTTCACCCTTATCTTCATTAAAGTATCTAATCAGAACAGGATCCTGTCCACGTTTGCATTTGTTGACTGGTCTTTCCTTGCAGTTTTATTGAGAGTTCAGTTTAATACTGTGCAGAAATGGCATGTGTGCAGAGGTAGGAGGCTGTGATTTAGACACTAACATTCTAGAGCAGGGGTCCCCAATTAGTTTTCCCAAGGGCCGAAAAATGCCAAGCATACAACACCAAGGGCCAGAAAAAAATTCTATCCAATTGTGCCAGTATGAGATGTTTTATTTGCTGATTACTAAAAGCAAAACACTAACAAAACCAGTTTACTGATTATAGAATAGGTCTTTTTTTCCATTTTGGGGCAAGGCAATAGAGCGCTTTCGGTGCCATGAAAAATCAACTCTAAATAGGGCTGTAGTTGGCGTAGTTGTGTATTAAACACAAACGTTAACATTGCCTCTGCAATTTCGCCAGCCAAACAAAAGTAGATGTCAGATGCCAGGAAAGCTTTGCTCGCTATTTTTATTCTCTGTCCAATATCTGCTGTGTCAAGGCCTGGCCGTAAGAGGGAAAACAGACAAGGACTCCAATGTTATTATACATGCATGGCCAAGACATACTAGAATTAAAGTCTTGGCTGGCCTAGAAAGAAAGGAAATGGCTGTCGCATGATATCCTATGATGGCGCTTTAAATGTATTCGGGATTAGAACTGGTCCACAGGCTTGCATGCAGGAACTTGAACCCCGTGGTGCTCAATATATACATTGTACGGCACACGTTTTAAACCTAGTTGTGTATGATGTTAGCGATTAGCTTTTTTTTTTTTTTCAAACTAAAGCCTTTTTTTATTTCTTGTTAAGCTTTTGCTTAATTTTTTTTTAAATAATAGCCCTTAACTCTGCCCTTGTACATGAAGATACAACAGCCTTCTTGTTACGCATCACCTGGAGCTACAAAGGCACTTACTGCACTTTATATCTGCATTTTCTTTCTTGTTTGTTGGTGGGTTGTTTTTTTTTTTTGTTTAATTTACTTTATCAGCTACAATGCAGCCTATATTATAAAGTAAGAAACCTTCACTGATTCTGATGCATAAAATAGACGCTAGAGAAGCAGCGGCGATGAGGGGCTTGCTCCACCTTTATCCAGCAAATGGTACTTGATCCTTTTTACATGTCTCCTTCTGCTTCAGGGATCTGCCACATTTCCAAACAATGTATTAGCATTTTGTTGCTCCTTTTACCTGTTTTAGTTTAGATCAGCCACAAAGTAGCCTAGAGAAGAGGGGGTTGCTCAGTGCAACAGTTAACACACAAACGCAGGTAAGAACTAATGAAACTGAACTCACCAGTGTCTAGTGTTGAGACCTGAGCAATGGCAGTATATTACCCTCCAAACTCTCTAAAAATCCTCAACAGGATTCTGCTTAGTCTCTTGCACTTTTCCCTTGGTGTTTGTGTTAGCGGCTAACGTTAGCCTGTGCACACGCTTAGATGTGCGCTAATTAATTTAGAACATGTACCAATTAAGTGAAGTAAAATGAAGTGTGCATTTAAACAAACCTGTGCAGACACATTACTTATGAGCAGTGCTACTCTGTCATAACAGTAGGAACCTGTACTGTATAGATAAAGTTTATTACCTATACAGCATATTGATTAATCAGTTAATGAAATTTGAATCTGTCAAGTACTTAATGACAATTAACGGATTATCGGTTAACCATGAACACCCCTAGTGTCTGTAGTCCTATGACCTGAGGTTCTGATAGCTGCAGATAGCTTTAGTGAGTGGTTCTATGAAAATTGTGAATACGGATGAATAGGGATGGAGAGAGTCTTTATTTTTAAATGTTTTTAAATCCAGATAAAACCATAAAACCAATAACTGTTTCCCAAGGACCACATTAGAACCAGAGACTGTAGTGGAGGGCCAGGCCAACACGATGTTCTTACTTATCCTCAATAAAAACCCATATTGTTTTGCCTATAGTTTAAAATTTAACAAAATGTTCAATATATACTGTATATTCAACACAGACAAGATTTGTTCTAAAACCAGGCCTAACTCAACATGTGTATTACACCTGAGCACATCACTTAAAGGCCCACTGTGTAACTTTTTTGTCTGGACATGTGCCACCTAGACGGTGTAGGCCTAGTCTGTCTGCAATTTTGGCTTTGCATCATGCCAGCTGAAGTCACGGTGCATATGTATACAACACAGCAAAGACAGATATTAAGGGATATGTGGACTGGCTTTCAGGACTGACACTGTACAGCAGGCCTATTCAATTGGTGGCCTGCGGGATACATGCAGCCCCAAGGGACCACCCGAGTGGCCCACCTCTACTATGGATGTTCCGATACAACTTTTTCACTTCCGATACGATACCGATATTGCAGCCTTGAGTATTGGCTGATACCGATCCGATATGATATCAGCACGAGTCATACATACTTTTATTGCTTATTTTGTAGTGTGGAATGTTAGAAAAGGCTTGATCAAGTGATGTTACTCAAACAGAGAACAATAGTCAGCCACAGTAGGTATGACAAAAACTGACCCATTTATTATTAACCAATTTGTTACATAAATTTTAACCTTCAACATAATATCTACAGTATTCTACAACTGAATACAATAAAAAGACCTGAAAAATAACCTAAAAAAATCCAATAAAAACAAATTATACTACAATTCAAGTTCACTTCAGTTATTTTTTACTGTCAGTATATGGTGGAAACAACTGAGGGTGGGGACAAAAACAACAAAAACAACAAAAACAACAACACAATATTGTCCACTGTCCAACTGCTCAAAGTTAAGAGTTCACAGCTCCAGTTTCACTGACTGTGCCTCAATTAAGCGTTTAAACCCGACATTACTCACCACCGACAGGGGCTGGTCATTGAGCACAATAAACTGGGCTATCTTTTCTGTTAAAGCCAGTGCCTTTTTGCCGTTCTATGGGAGTTTGTCACGCTTTGCAAATGTTTCAGCCAGCCATTAATTATACAAAAAATAGACAAATTCTCCAAGGCTTCAGGACTGACCCTAAATTTAAATAAGTGTGAACTTTTTGCTCTTCATGACACACCCCTTAAAGAACTTTGCCGAGTTCCTATCAAATCAGAAATAACATACCTTGGTATCCACCTAACTAAAGACCAAAAAAGTAGTAGTAGTAGAAAGCAAACTCAATGACTGCAAAACAAAACAGGATATATGGCTCCAAAGAGACTTATCAATTTTAGGTAGAATATATTTAACAAAAATGGAAAGTTTATCTAGATGTATACACCCAATTTACTCAAATGCAGTTTCAAACAAATTAATAAAATCCTTCAATCAGATTAATTTAAATTTCATTTGGAGAAACAGGCCCCATTATATATTAAAAAAAAAGTAATATGGTTAAAGAAACAAGCGATGGTGGTCTTAAAGTTATAGATTTATATTGCCTTAATGGTACAATAAAGATAAACTTACTAAAATCTTGGATCAAACATCATAGTTCATTTTGGTATAGTATTCCTAACTTCCTCTTTAACCAACTTGGTGGCTTACACCTGTTGCTTATTTCAGACTGTCAATAAGCTTCCTGTATTGTACTAGAAGATGCTGTACAAACACAAATTTTCACCACACTCTACAATAATCTGGAATAACAGCTATGTGCTGCACCGCAACAAATCTTTATTCTTCAGAGACTGGTTTGATAGAGATATTTGGTCTGTAACACATTTGATGAATGATGATGGTAATTTACTGTATTACGAACACTTTTGCACTTAATATAGTTTCAACCCTCCTATTTTAGACTTTTTGCGATTGCGTAACGCGCTTCCCCAAGAATTTATATTTCTGACTAAAAACATTATGACCCACCAGATTATACAACCACTTCTGCCCCCTCTATCAATCCAGGGGATCCACATTTTAGATAAAAAATGTAGTAATGTGTTTTTCAGAAAGTGCTTAATGGACAATTTTTTTCATGGGCGCCAAAACAAAAATGATATCTTAAATAAATTTGACACAAATTCAATCACTAAACTAAGAACTATGTATTTGTCTTTCCCTATACACTGTAAACCCGGATAAGTAGAGTTTACTTAAAAAAATTAGGAAACTGGTTGCCCTAAAATAATTAAGTAATGTTTGATGAAAACTTAAGTGTATTTAACTTTAAAAAATGAGTGGATGGCATCATTATTTTGAGTTCAATACACTTAATACCAAGTTTGTTTAACTTAAAATCATTAGTAATATTAATTGCTTTGCCACTTTATTCCACTGTTAATTTAAAGTTAAGTGCACAAACCTCCAAGATGATTAAACTTAAAAACATTAGTAATATCAATTGCTTTACATATTTATTGCACTTATAACTTTAAGCTGAATACACTAAGCTCTAAGTTGATTTAATCTGTTAAAAAAAACTATACAGGTTAAATTCAGAAAATAAAAAACAAAACCACAGGAGTACATTCTTGATTATTTATTTGTCTCCTTATGGAGAAATTTCTCTTTCTGTCAAAATGTTTTTTTTAATTTTTTAATTTTGGGTTTTAGCTCACATCTGCCCAGGTTTAGCATGACCTGTTGAATAAAGTGGAAGGTGCTTTTCATGCACTTGGGGTAATCCAAGTGCAATGCATAAACCAGTCCAAAAAGGACACAGAAAGCCTGCGGCAGGTTGGCCAGCTCCTCCATTACCACTGTACAAGTCCTTGTCAGTTGCATCCTAACAGAAAAAGAAACGGACAAGGGAGAGAGGACAATGTAATGTCAATAATGCTGTATTGACCACAGAAATTAAGAAAGGACAATATGGAATCAGATTTGAGACAGAACTATTGAAATGACTTTTAAATAAATTCAAATAAAAGATATATTTTCAAGATATTATTTTCATTCCAACATAACATTTTATAGTTTTTTTTTTAACATGAATTAAAAACGTGATTTAATAAAAAAACAAAATTCACGTCATCATAAAAAGAAATGAATTTTAATAAATAATATTAATAAATTAATCGAATGTTTTTATTTTAAATGTTAATAACATGTTACTATTATAACTCAAAGATATTTTTTTTTGGTTTTGTTTTTTTCTCTTTTGCCTCGTTAATTCTTCTGCATTTCAGTCAGTTTTGCTTTTGACTCTTCAATTTTTTCTTTGGAGTGAAAGTTGATCGTGAGGTGGGCCTTAGAATAGTGCCTGCTCATTGGCTGGTAATAGTAAAAACAGAGCGAACAGAACAGGCTTACTCTGATTCCTTGGTGTTTGTGTGGACATTGCAAGTATGAGCCCCAAGATTTCTTTGTGGGACCTAATAAGGACTAACTTGTTTTATGTAGGTAGATCAGGAATAAACTAGGTCTAAACCACGCCTAAACCACGCCTAAACCAGGTCTAAACAAGGACTAAACCAGGTCTAAACCAGGTCTAAACAAGGACTAAACAAGGACTAAACAGGGTTTAAACCAGGACTAAACCAGGTCTAAGATACATGTTTAAACGACTATAAGAAATACTTTTACTGCAGTTCAAACATGTAGAAGTAGAAAGTCAAGATACCTGCTCTAAAAAGTAGTGAAGTAAAAGTAAAAAGTATTCATCAAAGTAAGTACAATAAAAGTACCTAGAATTTGTAATTTTTACTTGTACTTTTACTTTTCACTTAGTTACTTTCCACCACTGGATGGAGGGTGTTCACTGCTAACTCCAACAAGTGAAAACATCAGTATTAATAGTTAAAACGTCGTTTTCACTGCTCACAGACAGCTACAAAAACTATGGGTGTCTTAAAAGAGAAAAATGTCCGTTAAAATGCTTTACACTGCCAGCCAAATGCGTCATTCCCACACCAATTACCACGTCAGTTTAGCTAATGAAAACAGTTTTTTTCCACTTCTCTAACAGTCATTGGAGCTAACGTTAGTGCTAACTTTAAATCAAAAGCCACGACAGAGTAAAATGCGGTCGCTCACTCACCAGATTCAGTCGTCCTGTCTCCCTCTTTTTCTTTACTTCACTCGAGGCCCACGTTGTCTGGCAGGGAAGCCAACAGGAGCGGCACCGACGGCTTGCTTACTGTGTGTGTTTGAAGAGAACATGTCCGTTAAAATGCAATTCACTGCTAGCCAAATGTGTCTTAACATTACCACGTCAGTTTAGCTAATGAAAGTGTTTTTTCACTGCTCTAACAATCTTTGGAACGAGTGCTAATTTTAAATCAAAAGCTACCACAGAGTAAAATGTGGTCGCTCACTCACCAGATTCTGTCGTCCTGTCTCCCTCCTTTTTCATCTCCTTTACTCCATTCGAGTATAAGTTGTAAAATAACTGTCGGACACAACAGCATCGAACAGTTTAAAATTCGCAGGAGAAGTGACGTGCAACAACGTGCCTTCAGGCAGGTGACCTATGCTGTATTCAAGTGATGTCAGAATAATCGGGTAAATGATTGTCCGACTGACAAAAATCACACAAACACTGATGGGCTAAAGTAAATGTCTGCCCATGTAGAGTAAAAGAGATTAATGAGTTATTTATTTGCATAAACCATGATACCAAGTTAATATTTTTGTGATTTTAGGTATTGTAGAGTCTACTAGTAGAATACAATATCAAGTCTGGGATAGAATCACTGATATAAAGCTTAAAAAGTGTTTCTGCATAGTTGATAACAACATTTAATATCACCAGCTAACAGCTTACCATGTCTTTTTAAATGTTTTGAGTATTAAAATATAAAAAATCTTCTTTGTAGCATCCACTAAGTTGAAAAATGACCTCGGGAACACCGAACCTTCCTACACTACATGAATGCAGCGGGAATTTAAGAGGCTGGTCATGACCAAAACTTAAATATTCCATCCCTTTTAGCTTAAAGTTACTCATTCATGACATTACTTACAAATGTAAGTTCATTCTACTTCAAATTAGTAGACTGTGCTTAAATTTAATAGTTATACAATCAAACTTAAACGATCTATGTACGTTGAAATTGATTGAGTGGTAATGACATCCGGGCTAACAGTGTAGCTCCTAAAGCAAAAGAAACACACTTCAAGATCATGAATGACATATATCCATCTAAAGAATTACTTAGAGGACATTGATGACAATACTTGCACATTCTGCGTAAATAACATTGAAACAACCGACCACCTATTCTTTTTTGTGGACCTGTTAAAAACTTCTGGTTCCGATTTACAGACATGGTTAATCAGCAGATTCCCATCATCACCAATTTCCCTTTCAAGAGATGACATAATTTTTGGTTTATTCCTGAAAGAAAAGAAAGAAGAACTTTGTATTAATGTTATTATATGTCTAGCTAAATTCTTTATTCTCAGGAATCAAGTTCAAAAATGTCCCTCCAATTTTACTTATTTTAAAAATGACCTCCATTTGTATATCAAATCTTTAAAACTTATGAAAAGGCCAAAAGCTCAGAAATTATACTCCTTCTTAAGTGATGTTTCCCTTGATTTGACAAGTTAAATCCTCATGTCCCCCTTGCACATTTCTGTGTTCATGTATTTATTTTTGGTTTGGTCCCTTGAAATGTAATAATCTGTCTCTTTGACCATTTACAGACTTGAAAAAAGACATGCATGCTGGCTGCTCTGGATGAAGTGATAAATGTTAAAATGAAAACAAGTTTCAGCTTCCAGGAATTGTGTACAGCTCCTTGCAATATGGGGCCGTGCATTATCATGCTGCAACATGAGGTGATGGTCGTGGATGAATGGCACAACAATGGGCCTCAGGATCTCGTCACGGTATCTCTGTGCATTCAAAATGTCATCAACAAAATGCATCTTTTTTCGTTGTCCATAACATACTTCTGCCCATACCATAACCCCAGCAACACCATGGGCCACTCACAACCTTGACATCAGCAAACTGGTCACCCACACAATGCCATCTGCCCTCTGCCCTCTGCCATCTGCCCTGTACAGTGAAAAGTGGGATTCATCCATGAAGAGAACACCTCTCCAAAGTGCCAGATGTCATCGAATGTGACCATTTCCTCACTCAATCGGTAACAACGACAAACAGCAGTCAGGTCAAGACCCCGATGAGGAGGATGAGCATACAGATGAGTTTCTCTGAGATGGTTTCTGACATTTTGTGCAGAAATTGTTTGGTTATGCAAACCGATTGTTGCAGCAGCTGTCCGGGGGCTGGTCTCTGACGATCTTGGAGGTGAAGATACTGGATGTAGAGGTCCTGGGCTGGTGTGGTTACATGTGGTCTGCAGTTGTGAGGCTGGTTGGATGTACTGCCAAATTCTCTGAAACGCCTTTGGAGACAGCCTATGGTAGAGAAATTAACATTCAATTAACAGGCAACAGCTCTGGACATTCCTGCAGTCAGGATCCCAATTGCACATTCCCTTAAAACTTAAGACATCTGTGGCATTGTTCTGTGTGATAAAACTGCACATTTTAGAGTGACCTTTTATTGTGGCCAGGCTAAGGCACACCTGTGCAATAATCATGCTGTCTAATCAGCATTTTGATATGCCACACTTGTTATGTGGATGGATTATCTCGGCAAAGGAGAAGTGCTCACTAACACAGATTTAGACACATTTGTGAACAATATTTGAGAGAAATAGGCCTTTTGTGTACATAGAAAAAGTCTTAGATCTTTGAGTTCAGCTCCTGAAAAATGGGAGCAAAAACGTGTTAAGTTTATATTTAATATATTAGTGAGGAGCATCAACAGGATGAGCATTGTATAATTTTTATGCAATTTCTTTCTAACATCACAAAACAAACTGGATCCTCACTCTCTGCTAGGGTTAATCTCATCCCCAAACTCTACCACTGTGGTGCGTAACACTCCCATCCTGGTGCAGCCACAATAATCTGTCCGCGGTCTCCATAGTGCTCCACGCTGGGACATTCTTCTCATAGGATGTAAATAGACATATAGGTGTATACCCGCTGAAAACAGCCTTAGGCACACGGCTGGACACACGCTATAAGTTTTCGTATACATTTTTTTAACATTTCTTTTTTTACAAAGGCCAAAAAGAGAAGTGTGAAAGGATCTTTTTCATTATGTCTCACGTAAAGGTTCTATATGGATAAAAATACTTACATTATAACTGCGTAGTTGTTCAGTATATGTTCATTTCTATGATGGCAACTTGGCAAGTGCTTTCTAGAGGAACTGCTCAGCTTGCTGCCATTAAAATGACACACAACTGGTGTTATGGTGATCTTTTTGAGACAGTTTCGGATTTTTTCCAAGACATTTGTCTGGACATGACGTAATGGCCACAATAAATTTCATTCGCTACACATCAAGCCTCCAATGGCGCATTTTTCACCACCTGCTCTCTGACATGTCTGCTGAACACCACAACTTTTTACTGTACTGCATAAGGTGGCTGTCTAAAGGCAACGCACTCTTGTAGAACAGTCGCACGCATTTCAAGTCAAACTGGACCTTTTTACGACAGGCAGGGTGAATGCTGCATTTTCCAATGCTTTGCAAATGCATTACATGTCCAGCTTAAGTCACAACAGTGATCACAGATTTCTTTATGAAGCTGAAAGATAACTTTGCCAGTTGACTGGGTGGCCTTGCACAGCCCATTGAGGTGATGCACTTTGCTAAAGACCCATTCACTGTTGCCACAGATGGGGTTTTGTCCACCAGAGCAAGGGATGTGGTCCATTCTATCGATGAGGGAAAGTTCATACTCAAGCTTGTTGACATGCATGTTTGTATGTTTGGTGGTGGTCAGAGAGGCCATAGGCGCAGACCGGCTGCCACATCTCATTACAGAGGTAGTGTACCACCGCCAGTGCGTGACTGTGTCGTGAATGAATAATGGACTCAAATGTGAAGAGCTTTGAGTGACTTGACAAAAAAACACAATAAATCTTATTTAATAACTGGTCCCTACATTTAAAACAAAGGTAGGAGGGGATCTTCCACATAACCCAACCTTTGCTGTGTTACAGACGGCTGGAAACAGTGGGAGAATTTGTCACAGTGGGAATAAAGCCAGATATCAAACTAACAAACCACAGTAAAATCTGGTCCTAGGGTACCCTGATTGCTCACCTGGTAGAGCGCATACCCCTTACCTGGGTGACCTGGGTTCACTTCTGGCATGGGTCATATAGTCAATGTTATTGCCCTCTCTCTCTCACCATTTTCATATAAATCTTGTTTAGTAATTCTCTTCTATCAGGAGGCCCAAAGAAATTCAGTTAAATAAAAATGGATCACCCCAAATGTGAAGCAAATCCAAGATGGTCCAGCCTAAGGCCTCTTTTTTAGTTATTTATTTAATCTTTATTTAACCAGGTAAGTTATTAAGAACATGTTCTTATTTACAACAGTGACCTCCCAAGGAAGGGGAATAGGAATTAAAAAAAAAAAATGCTGAGTTCACATGAAATTACCCTTGTGCTTCAACTTTAAACACTGTTCAGCTAAGAAGAACAAGATAAACTTATATTAGATAAAATGGGCATTGCCATTGCAGATCAACAAGGCTTGACTGCTCTGCAAAATATATGGAAGCTACAGCTTTTTGCATTCTTGCTTCATCTTCCTAGACAACAGCACTGTAGTGCACGGCTTAACTACACAGTTACTGCACGGCTTAACAGTCTTGTAAGAATTCTGATAAATAATGACCCTGATAAACATACAAACCTTTAAAGGGTCTAGTATAGGCATTGGCAACCTCTTTAGTACCCCTCTTGAGGCTACTTAAGATATTGCTTTGGTGGTTAATTAAATGCGCAG
This sequence comes from Rhyacichthys aspro, assembly GCA_036850595.1. Classification (NCBI taxonomy): domain Eukaryota; kingdom Metazoa; phylum Chordata; class Actinopteri; order Gobiiformes; family Rhyacichthyidae; genus Rhyacichthys; species Rhyacichthys aspro. The sequence continues at coordinate 21,723,371 of CM072158.1, forward strand.
TGCAGACTGCGCATTTATTTAGACTTTCATTTATTTCAAACCACACGTAACTACGAGCCATTAAATACAAAATGGGACCTATAGCTGCAAAGATAATGTAACAGTTTATCCAATGCATGTGTTGGGCCTGGGCTGCCTGGGCCTTACGCTACGTAAATGTTTTGTTAAAACTACACCAGCTGTGGGTAAATGTGTAAGTATTGTTTTGTGTGTCAAAAGAATTCATCCCGGAGTCCGTTACAATTAACTCTAGTAATTCTGATTAATATGCACAGTTTGAGGACTGTATCCTTGCGCACTGAGAATGAAAATGTTCATTGTTTCTTATTCACACCAACCAGCCTCGTCTTTGAAGAGATAAAATATAACAAATATTTTTTCTATAAACACTGGTCATTGTCAACCAATTTTAGACTCCTTGATGGGTAAGCTGGTAGATATAGGCACCGTGTGCGCATCCTGCACCTGAATAAATGGTAATAACTGATTTGCGCAATTATAAACTAGCAGCACAAAAGCATCTAGCTTTACTGTTCAAATTCAGAGGCTGGGCTGGTGTGTGGCCACAGTTCAATATTTAGACACAGGATTCAAATGCACCTAGTGAGGAGCATCAACTGGATGAGCATTGTATAATTTTTTGCAATTTCTTTCTAACATCACAAAACAAACTGGATCCTCACTCTCTGCTAGGGTTAATCTCATCCCCAAACTCTACCGCTGTGATGCGTAACACTCCCATCCTGGTGCAGCCACAATAATCTGTCCGCGGTCTCCATAGTGCTTCACGCTGGGACATTCTTCTCATAGGACGTAAATAGACATATAGCTGTATAACCGCTGAAAACAGCCTTAGGCACACGGCTGGACACACACGCTATAAGTTTTCACATACATTTTTTTACATTTTTTTTACAAAGGCCAAAAAGAGAAGTGTGAAAGGATCTTTTTGATTATGTCTCATGTAAAGGTTCTATATGGATAAAAGTAATTACATTATAACTGCGTAGTAATGAAGTGAGTTGTGATGTATATTAGGACGATTAATAAAAACTGAGAGCCATTGCTATGTCTTTATAAAAACTATGGCTTTTTGGAATCAGAGTTTCTGTCTTGTACTAAAAATGTTATAATAATATTCTAGACGATAATGGAACCGAACCTTATTTTGTTAGCAGGCCTGGGTTTGATGCAGGGGACAAGTGCTTAAACCGTTAGCCCATGGCTTTTCCAGGTCATTGCTAATCCTTGTCAATCTTCTTTTCTGCTTATTAGCGCTCTTACCCACCCTGTTCTCTACTGCATTCACCACGAAGTCAGCCTCAGATTAATGTTGCTCAAAGCTAATTTTGAACACTAATGAAATACTACTGGGAAACAGGCAAAAATATTTGATCCACTGAGGAATCTAGAAGAATGTGGAAGAAAGAAATAAGTTCCAAAACAAGCAAGATGCTGTGAGCAGAGCTGTGTTCAGTAACGTGAAAATGAGTGCTAAGATTTCTTCAAGGAGTAACACAAGGCTTTCAAGTTTTATTTTCTTACATTGGCAGTCAATGACATCTCAGCCCAGATGCACTCTCTCTGGTGAGTTCTCTTAACAGTTATGTACAGTGTAGTCTTGTGTCTCGTGACTAGTGCAAGGCCTTGGTTTCATCTTGGAACACAAACTTCTACAGTCAGTAACATAAATGTCCTGGTCCCTCTGTTTTGCAATAAACAGCTAATCCATTCCCTAGGATATTATCTTCTTTGATCTAATGGTCAGAGAGAATTTCTTAGTTTGTGTGCCTTGTGGAGCAGGAGGAAAACTAGCACCAGGCCAGTAGTGTTGGGCTTTTATAGCACATGATTTTATAAGCCAGCTTCTGTCCTTGTCTGCTTTGGTTAATTCAAATACTTAATACCAAATAACTGTGAAAATTGAGAGAGAGCCTGCCTAAATAACTGAATCATTTTCTTTAAATTGGTTAATTTCTACCACTTGTCTTGAATAGTCCTGACTTGTCTTGGTTAGAGTTGACTTGACGTCAACAATGGTTATTTGCCATCCAGTTTTTGTTTTTTTAATTGTACGTGATATGTAAAGTATCTGTGGTGAGGTGATGAGCTGAAGTTGTTGTGAAATGATGTGGTTCAAAAGCTATCTATCCCAAAACAAAATTGAGAAAATAAAATTGATTAATTACACATTTGAAAAGTGAGTTAGGTGAATTCAATAACTAGATTTAACCGGAATGACTTTAGTCTCTCACATGACTGTAGAGGAATCTGGCCCAGTCTTCTTCAGAACATTGCTTGTGTTAAAAGGAACCCTGACTATTACCACTTCTTGGCCTTGATATGTTATTGTCCTACTATAATTCTTTGATAGTGGCACTTGACAAAAAGCTACTAAAACTACTTTAAAAATGTTATATGTTTACTACCTTTTGACCTACGGAAGACGCCAACGCCTACATTTTACCTATGGAATTCATTCTGGGATGATGATGTAATCCTGTTGCACCGGAGATTAACTTTAGGGAAAGGTTACTGTGTTTCTGGCAATATTTTCTGTTAAATGGCCTTAAAAAGTGGAAACAATGCCACACTGCGCCGCTTTTATTTTCATTTTCTATCCAAAAAGTAACAAAACCAGCGATGTAAGTCTTCAGTGCTTTCAGAGTGATAAAAAGAGGAAAGTTAAATGGGAGAAAGCCTGTGGACGAACACAACTTCATAAAGATGTTTGTGTTCTCGACACTTCTCTACTGATGCTTTTAGGTCATTTTGTCGACCACAACTGCTAAAGGAGCTATCGTGTGCTGACGGTTACAAACATGGGGTGAAATAAAATTCCATGCCAACAATTTTCTTGCATAAGGCACCTAAACGCCTCAGACAGATGAGCGTAAACAGCAGAAAAAAGAGATGCTAAACGCTGCTTGGATGTAATATAATAAAACAGTCAAACGTTAGCCTGTTTGTTTGATTTTTTATGTTTAGTATGTGTAACACAATACTAGAATACATTTAATCCCAATGCTTACCGTGAACAGCAACTGACAGAAAGGGCAGCTCCTGGCAGCAAACGCTCTCTCTCTGAGTTGGCATTAGCACGCAACCGCTGCACAAACACCAGCTATTTTGACCCACTCTCTCTTATTCATCCATTTTATTGTTTTCAGCTGTATTTTGAGTGATTTCTATATTATTGTGCTCTGTCAATGCACTCAGGTTCAAATTGGATCAGCTGAACGGAAGATAGTGTTTATTTGTAGCCTACTGCTAGTGGACGGCTATAGGGGAATGCAACTGCGACAACCTTAAGACGTCATTACCCAGAATGCACTGCAACGTAAACAACAATGGTGCCATACGATGGAAAATAATTTTTGGAATTTTTTAAAAACGAAACTGCACAGTATTTTTTTAAGGTCACGTTTTGTTTTGTTTTTTTAATGTTTATTACACATTGTCAATTATTCCTACAAGTCGGAGTTCCCTTTAATAGAGGTTTTGGGGTATTTACAGTGCTGTGAAAAAGTATTTGCCCCCTTCTAGATTTCTTCTTTTTTTTTTTGGCACACTTATCTGTTTCAGACCATCAAACAAATTTACATTGCAGTCTATAGGGAAAGTCCTTTTTGGGCTGCATAGATTTTTTCATTGCAATACCTCGAGTGGCTGGCAGCAGGTCATAGGAGGTGTGCCTTATCCAGATCTTATAAAACATCCATGAGCTCGGCACACCGGCAGGGACAGGGAATAATACACCAGACCATTCTCAGGAGCGGGAGGGAAGTTACAGTTAAAAGATTATCTTAAATATGGAATTGACTAGTTGACTAATTGACTCAATTGACCAGCAATGGAGTGTAGACTGCCCATCCAACAAAAGTTATAATCTGTGCTGCTTGTCATAAGTTCAGTTGACTGAGAATTTAAACAAAATCATTACTTATAAACTACGTTTTGTGTTTACTTGAGTTATCTTTGTCTAATATTCAAAGTTGTTTGATGATCTTAAATATATAATATAAAGTGTGACAAATGTGCAAAAAAATGAGAAATCAGGAAGGGGCCAAACTATTTTTATTGGCACTGTAAACTGTAACGACAACAACATCTGAGAATTCTCTTGGGATATGGTCTCAGTCTCACTGCCAACAGCTCTACATCCTGACAACAGAGGCTTGGCAAAGGGTCTTCATCTTCATTATCTGAGTAGAAGACCAGTAGAAGTAGTAATAGTAAAAGAGGACATTAAGAAGGGGAGACCAAGAGGAAACACATCCCCTCTCTTAGCGCAGGCCTCTCATGGGTTTATGGCAGCGTGGTGCTATAAACAACAGTCCATTAGTCCCACACTACAACCACTCACCATGGGAACAATTAGTCAGTTAGCCTGATGCCAACGCACCTAATGTTTGGAATAGAGGCTTATCATGAACTCAAACTAAGCAAATGTAAAAGTTAAAAGTAGCTTTAGTTGAACACCTTATCAAAAAAAATAAAAAATTAACCAGCTGCATGACATCACCTAGTGTTTACATTTTATTAGAATTAATGCACATAACCAGTTTATTAGGTGTCAAATATGAATGATTAACAGCAAATATGTAGCTTTTTTTTTAAACTGGAGTCAAACCTTTTTATTTCTTATTAAGCTGTTGCTTAATTTATTTTAAATTTAAAAATATCAGCTACGGTATTGTAAACTTAGAAACTGAGGCTCCACGTTGTAAGACGGAGATACAGCAGAGGAGGGCAGGTAAGAACAGATTAAACTCTAATGGGACAGAACTCACCTGTGTCCAGTGTTGAGACCTAAACGCTCTTGCAGTTTATTACTCCACACTCTTTAAAAATCCTCAACAGCAGAGGCTCCTTAGTCTCTTCCACTTGTGTGGCGCTTGTGTTAGCAGCTAACGTGAACCTGCGCACACAGCAGTTAAAGCAACCCCTATAAACTTGCCTTAATTAAGAACGCGTGCCAATTAAGGGCAACAGCACATTTTCCATCATTTTCCAACAAACCTGTGCAGACACATTACTTATGTTCAGTACTACTCCATCCTAAAGATGGGTTTAAAACGTCTACTATATAAATAAAGTATGTACTATACAGCATGTTGATTAATCGGTGAATTAAATTTTAATCAGTCAAGTTCTTAATAAAAAATAATCGATCATTGGTTAATCATGAACACCCCTAATCTCCATCTCAGTGCTGGAGGGGACAGGACTTGTACTAGTAGCTAGTTTGGAAGGGGGCCTGAGCAGGCTAGAGCAAGGGGGATGTCGGCCAAAATACCTTGTATTTTCTCCTCTCATCCTAGTCATAACTGCAACTCTACTGTTGTGAGAGTGTGTTGCTTGTTATATATAACTAGCAACACACTCTCCAACAGGGAGAATAGGCAAGCAGAATTGGCAAACAGTATGTTTTGCTTGCCAGTTCTGCTGCTGCCTTGATCATTGCTGCCAAGATGACTAGCTCAGTGCTGGAGTGGACAAGACAACACTATTAAGGACCTGGGCAGGCAAGAATGGGACTATGTTCACCACATATGCATCGTACTTTTTTCCTTCAGTCCAGTTTCCTCTCTTCTCTCCCTGTATGCAGTTTGTCAATTATACTGAAGTACATCAAATTAGCTAGCAGCATGTTTGAGGATCTGGTTGGAATAGGACCGACTTGGGCTATCTCTGGCATAGCCTGATTATTATATTAAGTGCTTTGTAAACAGCTGAAATATGAGCTAAATCTTACCTCGTAAGACCATTTCTCCTAATTATGAGATAGAATTATTATTTCCTATGAGCCTATGGCTAAATTTTATTATTACTTTTGCTTCTATCCCTACCGCCTCTCTCTCTCTTTTTAATTTTTTTTTTTTACCTTTTCCAACATTTTCTAGGCCTTAGTTTTTGGCTAGCCTCCTCTAGTCCAGTGTATAAACTGACACCATCGGTTCTATGCCATGTGTAATGTGGTGTGGTGTTCTTTTGGTGGCGCTGTGGTTGTCCAGATACTAAGGGGGACGAAGGTTTTGTTATTGTAGTGAAAGCTGTGCTGTGTTCACCGTTTTGTCTTTTTCCCATTTTCTTCCAGCAGCACGATGCGTTTCTGTCCTCTCAGTAAAGCAAGGAAGGAACGAGTACAGCAGCCATACCAAAACAGTAAGGTTAAGTGTGTCCCAATGTCTTATGTTATCTGAGTGTGACTGGTTGGTCTTCACTATGTCTCCTAAAACGTCGAATATATCGTGTCCGTCAAATGTAACGAACTTACGAGCATGAAATGTAGAGAGCGTGTTAACAATCGGCTAGAGATGCAAGGGTTCTGATACCGTTTTGCAGTGCTACGCAGCAGGAAGTTAACCTGTTGAACTGTTGGACCGCGTGCCTCAGCACAAAGCTTTCCCAGTCCACAATCTAGGCCTTATCATCTTTGTAACGCACCGGGGATCACCTGGTCTTGAGCAGGTTGTTGTCTCGGATGTGTTTGATTAAAAAGCACCAGAAGTCCTCTGGAGCTGTGTGTGTTTGTGTTTGCACGAAGTCACACTCCTCTTTCTCGTGATTCTTTTTTCTGATTTTGATTTCCTTTTCTTTTTGTACTGGGAAACAAGGCTCTTTGGTGATCTCCATAATGAACAGAACACTGCTCAATCCTTATTCACTTCAATACAAAACTTTCACAGACGTGAAATTTTCTGCTGTAATACTTTTGAATATATATATATATATATATATATATATATATACACACACACACATATATATATTATATATATATATATATATATATATATATATATATATATATATATATAATATTATCTTATATATATATATATATATATATATATATATATATATATATATATATATATATATATATATATATATATATATATATATATATATATATATATATATATATATATATATATATATATATATATATATATATATATATTATATATCATATATATATATATATATATATATATATATATATATATATATATATATATATATATATATATATATATATATATATATATATATATATATATATATATATATATATATATATATATATAATATATTATATATATTAATATCTTATATATATATATATAAAAGATATTATAAGATATTATATATATATATATATATATATATATATATATATATATATATATATATATATATATATATATATATATATAAAGATAATATTATATATATATATAATATTATATATATATGTGTGTGTGTGTATGTATATGTATATTCAGTTGTATGAAAAAGTTTGGGCATCCCTGACAATTTCCATAATTTTTATTTGTAAATCATTGATTGTTTGTATCAGCAACTTCATTTTGATCTATCAAATAACTGAGGGACACAGTAATATTTCAGTGGTGAAATGAGGTTTATTGGATTAACAGTAAATGTGCAATATGAATCCAAACAAAATTAGACACGTGCATAAATTTGGGCACCCCAACAGAAAAATCCCATAAATATTTAGTCGAGCCCCCTTTTGAAAAAATAACAGCCACCAGACGCTTCCTATAGCCTGTAATAAGTGTCTGGATTCTAGATGAAGCTTTTTTGGACCATTCTTCCTTACAAAACATCTCTAGTTCAGTTTTGAGCAGTGTTTTGGGTCGTTGTCTTGTTGAAATACCCAGCCCCGACGTAACTTCAACTTTGTGACGGATTCTTGAACATTATTGTCAAGAATTTGCTGGTATTGTGTGGACTCCATGCGGCCCTCAACTTTTAAGAAGATTCCCAGTACCAGCATTCGCCACACAGCCCCGCAGCATTATGGAACCTCCACCAAATTGTTTTTCTTGGAATGCTGTGTTTTTCTGCCGCCATCCATAACGGCGCTTGTTATGCCCAAATAACTCAACTTTTGTTTTATCAGTCCATAGCACCTTATTCCAAAATGAAGCTAGCTTGTCCAAATGTGCTTCTGCATACCTCAAGCGACTCAAGGGTTTGTGGCGTGTGCTCAGAAAAGGCTTCTTCCGCATCACTCTCCCTTACAGCTTTTCCTTGTGCAAAGTGCGCTGAATTGTTGAACGATGCACATCCACACCATCTGATGCAAGATGATCTTGAAGGTCTTTGGAGGTGGTCTGTGGGTTGTTTTTGACCATTCTCACCATCCTTCACCTTTGCCTCTCTGATATTTTTCGTGGCCTGCCACTTCTGGCCTTAACATGAACTGTGCCTGTAGCCTTCCATTTCCTCACTATGTTCCTCACAGTGGAAACTGACAGCTGAAATCTCTGAGATAGCTTTTTGTAGCCTTCCCCTAAATCATAATGCTCAGTAATCTTTGTTTTCAGGTCATTCGAGAGTTGTTTTGAAGCCCCCATGTCGCCACTCTTCAGAGGAGAGTCAAAGAGAAGAACACCATGAAATTGGCCACCTTAAATACCTTTTCTCATGATTGGATACACCTGTGTGTGGAGTTTAATGCTGAATGAGCTCATCAGACCAATTTTGTATTCCACTAAGTAGTTACGGGTATTCAAATCAGTAAAATGACAAGGGTACCCAAATTTTTGCACAGCCTATTTCTAACCTCTGATTTAATTACATACAATTGAATATCGCCACACTTAAAGTTTTTGTCTCAAAAACACCCCAGTACTCAGTTTTGATTTGCAAATCAATGGCATGCCACTTTGATCATTTCCTGTGAAGATAAAGTAAATTATTATGCAGCCTCAGAGGGGTGCCCAAACTTTTTCATACAACTGTATGTATGTATATACGTGCATTTTTACACTGCACTTTAAAGATTTTAACATTTTCCCTGTATACCCAATTCTTTTATAATTTTCAAAAATTTATCTAAGGGCCACTTCGAGTGAGGGAGCGGGGTGTGTGTGGCCCCCTGACCGCCAGTAACCTATACATGTATATAGATAGGTTGCTACTAATCTGTGCATAATTGAATATGTTCGAATTATTATGATTCTTTTTCTTCTCCCAAATGAAATGGTCGAATTTTTTTTTTTAGTACAAGTCATTCATGAAAATTAAAAAAAAAATGGGACGATAGTGGCCCCCGGAAACTCTAAAAATCATTACGCGAATGAGGCCCTGTCAAAACTGAATCATCATGTCAGTCTGAAGAAAAAAATATATTATCATGGAGCCACGTATTTAACAGAAGGTTGGCCATCGTTTATTAAACTTTGAAAATGAAGATTTTGATAAAAATTCCACCCCTCAGACTTTAACAAACTTGTCCTAGAGTGTTTAAACCCAGTTGCACTAAACGTTTTCCACATCATGTAAACAAGTGTTTATCAGAAGTTGGTAAAGGTTTTGTAGAAACTAGAGATGCTCCGATCAGGATTTATGAGGCCGATCACCGATTTCCGATCACCGAAATTGTGATCGGCCGATACCGATCACAGCCGATATCGATCACAGCCGATACTGATCACATTAAATGTGTAATTAAGGGCTAAATTAAGAATGCTATAAACAAAAATGAACCACTGAATTAACCCGTTACCATTCCAGTGGCCATCGTCACTTATTCATTTCTCGGTTTTAGACAACCGCTCGGTACACATGCAGCACATCATTGGAAAGCTTAGATTCTTATCTTTTTAGTGATGTAAACATTTTCTAGACACAGCATCAACATTACGAACACTTAAAGCTTCTTTCGAAAAAAAACAAACAAATCGAAACCGAAACTTACTGGCGCTTCTCACCTCTGAAGTCTTCCTGTGGCTCAAACATACAAAACAATCCAACAAACACAGTCCTGTTCTGTTAGCAAGTGTTCAGAGAATCAAATACAGTAAAAATATCTACCTAACACATGTTATTGCATCCACAAATCCCCAAAGAGTGCAGTTTCGTCATTTTGATCGGAGTATTCCTTTATTTTATTGCTCCTAAGTGCGCATGTTTTTATTGCTCCTAAGCGCGCATGTTTTGAAACTCGAACCACTCTGAGCGTTTGATTGACACCTCAGGCGTTTTTTGGCAGGATCGATTAGGGGTTAAACTGTTTAACTGTTCTTTTATTTAATAATTTTGTAATTTACCTAAAAGGTATCTTTTCAAGTAACAGCCAGGATTCCCCAAAACAAACATAGGTATAAACCATTAAAGAATCTCTGCCAATCCACAGGTAGCTCTCAACGTTGCAGGACTTAAATAAGTGTAAATACATGTTTCTCCTTTATTTAGTAAAGGTTTTCCAGTTTCTATGGATAAACATTGAGGACAAACCTCGCTTGTTCTGCGCATGATCGGCTTTTCTGATCAGCCATTTTGCCGAGCACCGATCACACTATTTATAGCCGTGATCGGCCGATCATGATCGGTGACCGATTGATCGGCGCACCTTTAGTAGAAACCTGTTGCTCATTGCCAAACACATAAAGTGATACATAATATATATATATGTTATATCTTGCACATACTTTGTTTGATTCGACTCAAAAATTGATTCATCGGATAAGTCCCTGGTCTGAAATACATGTCTATTGGAAAATTGAGGATGGGGGTAATAGTGCCCCCTGTAGAACAAAAATCATGTGTGGGTGAGATGTCAAAAATGAGTTTTGTCATAGACAAATTAAATTTGGTACACGTGTCCATCAGAAAACCCTGATCAAAAAAGTAAATGACAGCCATGCCCCAGCTTTAATAGTGTTCCTGTGGTAATGCCCCAAAATCGAATTGATCATGTGAACACGTGATTTGCACCCTTTGTACTTTAACAAACAGGGGGTTTGACCAAACGACTTCAAAACTGGTGAACATGATCTAGAGAAGTGTTGTATTTTTCGAGTATTGGCCCACAAACACTGATACCGTATTTTCCGGACTATAAGCCACTACTTTTTTCCCACGCTTTGAACCATGCGGCTTATACAGAGATGCGGCTTTTCTATGATTTTTTTCTTCAGCCCTCAGGGGGGCGCTCTAGCGGGAAGTGCAAAAACGAGACAAACGAGGCAGCGGTAGTCGGTACAAACCATAGAATATAAAGAAAGCACCAGTTTTTATTCTTAGCACATGCAACCCAAGATGCACAACAGCAAAATACGGTAATATTTTTACACCCTCACCCCCTCATTATGGAAAACAAATGAAGTGACAGTGGTTTGGTGTTCAGTAGTTTCAATGCTTAGGAGCAAGATGAATAGTGACTTGTGGTTTCAGTGCACGGGAGAATGAAGCGACTGTAATAGTTGCGCAGTTGCGCTTTAACAGTGCGCAGGAAGAAAAAGTGACCGTGGTTTGGTGTTCAGTGGTTTTAGTACGCAGGAGGAAGAAAAATAAAGCAACTTGGTTTTAGTGCACAGGAGGAAGATGAATAAAACCATCAATGACTTTTCTGTTTTGTTTGATCAGCACTTTTACTGCCGTGTTACAGGCACTGTTCGGAAACAATCAGTTCAGGTATATGAATAAACACTTATGGTACAAAATCTTTCTATGTAAATATCTTATTTCTCAGCCTGGGTATCGGCGGCTTATAGTCCAGTGCGGCTTATATGTGACAAAATATATATTTCTTTTCAATTTTAGTGGGTGCGGCTTATATTTAGGTGCGCTCTATAGTCCGGAAAATACGGTATATCTTCCACATATTTTGTGCGATTTGGACTGCTTGTTCTGTTTCTAGAAGGGAACCTTTAGAACTTTTAGGAAACAGAGACGGCACCAGCACACAGTTGTGACAGGCGAGGGTCGATCATCGCGGCTATATTTTAGAATTAGAGCTGCTTTGATAATAACTCATAGCTCCTTGTACATGTGTTCCAGATTAAAGGATGGAGAATGTCAGGACCATACTATGTTGCTTCAGCTGCAGTCTCCACATTTTCCACCAGGGCTGTGATTATCTGGATTCACATCAGTGTAAGCCCTCTTTCACCAAGGCCTGACTTCTGCATTCAGTCAAAAAGATGAGACACAGACAGCTGCCTTTCACTGTGGCTCTGCTGCTGTTTTTCTATCAGTGTCAGAGCAGGGTCACTCCCAGAGTCTCCTTCCCAATCGGTGAGTCAGCACTTCATTAAATGGGGTATCTGATACTTTGACGAAATTGTAGTCTAGTGTCTGCCATTTAGCATAAATGTTTAGCTGGGCCTCTGAAAAATTCTATATTCTACTTTTCTCTTTCTCTCTGCTTTCCAATAGGCAGTCCTGAAAGAAGGCTCACCTTCTTTAGCAGTCCTGATGTCAGCAACACCACCAGCCTGCTTCTGAGTGAGGACGAGGATACCCTGTATGTGGGCGCACAGGATGTGGTGTTGGCATTGGACGTTACTCACAAGGAGGCTTTCTTAGTTAAAAGAAAGGTAGAAGTAGCACTAAAATTCTTGCTCAAGTAAAAGAAAACATCATAGGTCTTAATATATTGTTTACAAATTGGAAACAGTCAAGAAGATCACATTTCTCATATTATAATGTGCACATATATATTGTATTAAGTTAATTAATTCTGTCTCTCTTTCTCTCTGTTGATGATCTTCTTTTCTGTCAGCTTGAGTGGAGCCCATCACAAAAAGACATTGAACAATGTTCAATGAAAGGCAAAAAAATGGCAAGTATTTTTATGTATTGTACTTTATAAACAGTCTATTTGTAAAAAGAAACATTGTTAACTTTATCCACAAGACTGCTGAGAGAAATATGGGACATTTTCTCAAAATGTTTTGATTTTATTTTGAAAATGAAAAGAACTGGTTAGATGCATCAGCCTCAGAAGTCTGTGAAGCAACACCATCAGACACTGAAACAGAAGGTCCACATGCTTGTCTTGTGTGGAGGGGACAATATGTGACATGGAAAAGGATCTTACATTAGCAGTGTGAGACTTAAGCCAAGAAAAAAAGTTTGAAGCGTTATCAAAGACAGAACTCAGTGTTGAAGTCTCAACTTGTGCATCACACTCCACAAACAAGCCCACTGCGTGTTATTTCAAACTTTCTTGGAGATGGCCAGTGAGAAAGGGTCCCGTTTGTGGCTGTGAAGATCTACATGGAGAAAGGAAGATGAAATGAAATGGCTACACAGTTCATTTATTACTAAACAGATTCAAACAGCGGCAGAACTGGAGCAAACCTTTTGTCTTTAAGTGAGAAGGATGTGTGATGCTTTGATGTGCACAGGAGACACTTTTTACACTTTACGTGGGGGCTTGTGGCTTGGTGTTTTTTTTTTCTTTTTTAGGTTTTTTTAGTTCTTAAGCCTGTAGTCAAACAAGAAATTAATAGTATAATAAAACCTTAAGATATAAGATCCAGAAAAAAAATCTTGTTTTTTTGCACATTTGTCACACTTACTGTTTCAAACAAATTTTTATATTCGACAAAGATAACTCAAGTAAACACAAAATGCAGTTTTTACGTCATGATTTTATTAAGCGAAAAAAAAAAGGCTATCCAAACCTTTCTCATTGTATTACATACAGAGAAAATCAGTCTGGGATCGCCCAATCTGCCCCCGATTTCTGCTCCGGCTCTTTCTTTCCGACCAATCGTAGCGAAGGGAGGCGGTGTTTTGTTTCGCGTCATATTGAGCGCGAGAAAACAGTAGCAGGTTTAGGTAGCTTACTACAATCGAAATAAACACTGAACTCGATATTACACCCTGTGTCTTCAGATTTTTCGGACAAAAACAACAGAAGTCATTCACCGAAGCATCTTCTCTCTCTAGCCATGCTGGTGTACGCTGTGGTTTGTTGACAACTAGAATAAGTTTCGCTTTCCTTACGTCACATCTGTGGCTTCTCTGATTGGTCCACTCAGCGAGCGTTAGTTCTGCCCATGGTCCTGCCTTGAAATCCTGTTTAAATCCAGCAATCCCAGACTGACTTTCTCTGTATGTAATACAATGAGAAAGCAGTCTGGCTGGCCAGGCTAATCCAAACCTACATGGCCCGTTAAATCATGAATTTACTGTGATTAATCACTTTTTTTTTTTTTTTTTTTAAAGCCTGAGTTCAATTTCACTATCCACACACGCCTGATTATTGCCAGACTTGTTGAATCAAGAAATAACTTAAATAGAACCTGTCTGACAAAGTGGCATAGGCCAAAAGATCTCAAAAAGCAAGACATAATGCCACTATCCCAAGAAATTAAAAACAACAGATGAGAAACAAAGAGTTGTTAGTCCTTTAGTGGCTGAAAAGGTACAAAGGGAAGAAGCTTCAAAAGGAAGAAAATGTATATGTAGCATTCATACAGGAAACAGAATCTGGAAATGAAATGAGACTGGGTTACAAAGTAACTTCTTCTACGGCTCTCTCTAAATGAGTAGAGGGCATTTGACAGGATCGAGTGGAAACATCTGTTTGTGGTTATAGGAAAATGTGTTTTTGGCATGTGCTGTTAAAGGATCTAACACATCAATACTTTTAAGAAACAGTATGAAAAAATTCTATACGGGTTAAATGTCAAAAATCTGTCATTGCCTTTGTTGTCTGTAGCTCAGAAATTATTACCTAACTGAATTTTAAATGTGTCTAATGTCATATTTAGTAGTCACTGTGAATATGTTACCAGTACTGCTGAAAACATAACTTAGAAAAATAGAAACTGTTTTTCAATGTTATAAAATGAGTATTATTTCAAAGAGAACTCCACTACTACTTATTTCTTCTTCTCTAGGTGGACTGTCCCAACTTTATCCGTGTCCTTGAGTTTTTGAATAGCACTCATATCTATGCTTGTGGAACATTTGCTTTCAGCCCTCGCTGCACGTACATTGTAAGATCACATCCTCTACTTTTTAATCTTTGAATTGTACTGTTCCTATACTTTAACTTTCTGTTTTGCAAATATTGTTATAACAACATGACAACCTTAATGATTCATATTAGGACATGGAGACACTGACGATGAGTGATAGGTCTGATGAAGGAAGAGGTCGTTGTCCCTATGACCCCTATCAGCGCAATACTGCCATTGTTGTGGGTAAGACTAAGATTCTGTAGAAAGACAAAAGTGTAGGAAAGCCAACAAGGAAAGTATCTGCCTTGGCTAAATTAGGCTATTTTGGGATTAATGAAACAGCGAGATAATGCCCTGAAGATCACTCTCAAGACAAAAACAATTCACGGTAGACAAATCTTAACCTCATTTAGAAATAAAGTTAATTAGAAATGCAAAATTTAATTTCTTTATTAATGGAATAAAAATACAAAATGTAATACTAAGAAGTCTGGACACACATAAAAAAACTAACAAGGAACATTACTGCAAACGGCAGTGTCAGAGAATTACAACTAAATAAGGAAGTAATCAACGACCCAATTAAGATTCCAGCTGCCTTTAACATTTATTTTGTAGATTCTGTTAAGAACTTACTGAAGCACCAGTCTTAGATTTGTGTAAAAAAAAAATTAAAGCCAAAGATGCATTCAGTTTGAACACATGACTCCTATTGCTAATATCATAAATGAATCCATAAATATGACAATATCTTCCCAAACTACTGTAAACTTTCAGCAATCACTCCAATCTTCAAATCTGGAGATCCTACAGAAATCAGAAATTTTTAGACCAACAAGCATAGCATTCCAGTGGTCTCCAAGATAAATGCATAGCAGAACAACTTGTCAAACATTTAAATCATAGTCCATTTCTCATCTTCAATGCAGTTTGGCTTCAGAAAACACCATTCAACTGAAACAGTCATTTAATTTCTCTTGGAAAAAGTCAAGTTGGACATTGATAAAGGTGGTGTAGTCGAAGCAGTGGTTCTTACTTAAAGGTGGAATAGAAGATGTTTGCGAACATTCAGACAGCAGCGACTGTTACCCAGTTTTTGAAAAATGCGCATGCGCAAGACGAGCCAACTTCTTTCACAGTTCTTTCCGAGATCCGCCTCCAAAACAACACGCACGCGCCAGAGACTAACAGACGCCGCTTCACAGCTGACTGGCCCCGATTCTCTCCATACAATGTCACAAACGCAGGTTTCTGTCCATTGATTGTTAGAAAATTGAAATAGAGTAGCCCTGCCTGTAACGTTTTACAATAATAAGAAATAACTTCTAACTTCTGCCCACCAAAAAGAATAGCGATCAAACATTACATGTGTCTAACAATATACAGTGACAAAACACCAGATAATACTCCCAACTAGCAGTTTTTAATATGACAACCAAACATTGAGCCTAAAACTTACCTGCCGAGCAGCGTATTCCTCGCTGTGCCTTCAGCGCTCGCTATCGCTCAAACGATGCACCAAGAACAACTCTGGTTATGTTTCTTTCATCTGCCATCTTTTTCCTTTTCGCAGCCACCTCACACATAGTCTTTCTTTTACAGTTACCTTCATCAGTGTTCTTCGCAGCCATCGTGTAAAACCTTGCTAACGACAAAAAATATTAACTAGATATAAATGTAGCCTGAAGCTAACGAGGAGTAGCTAGATGAACAAACTAAAGCTAACGGATGGAGCTAACGTTAGTTAAACAGACTGTCCCCCCCCCCTATCTACACAAATAAATAAAGAGAAAAAGAAAAAAGGGAAATAAATGACTATGTGGTCCTGACAATGGAGCTGCACAAAGGAGCAGTCTGTGCCTGACAGTGAAGCTGCACAGTGAGGCTGTTTAACGGTAGCACGGTAGCAACACAAAAGCAGCTGTAAACAGAATACGGGAACGCGCACGCTTCCGCCCTCACGTAGCAGGAGTGATTGACAGGCTGATTGACCAATAGAACACGCGATGAGAGCGTTTTTGATTGGTTAATGTTTTTAAGGCACCACCACTTCCACAATTGACATATAATAAATTTTATTTTTCAAGACCTCTTATTTTCCGATGTCTTATATGCAAGTAAAAACAAATTTATAAAATATAACAAAAAATGTTTACAAAAACATCTTCTATTCTACCTTTAAAGAAAGCTTTTGATACTGTCAATCACCAGATTTTAATGAATAAACTGTTATTTGTATTTCTCTTCCGGCACTGTACAATGGATGGAATCATACCTGGTACAAAGAATTTGGAGCACAAAATTCAACATCTTGTGAAAATCTATTAGGTTTACCTCAAGATTCTGTCTTGGGACCATTATTATTTAGCCGATACGTAAATTATATCCCTTATCTGTCTATTTAATGCACAATGCCAGCTATATGCATGATGCAGAGTTGTATATGTACATGCAAAAAACTGCTTAAGAACTGTCATTTGCAATGAGCAATTTATCAGACTAATTGCAGGTGGTCTCAATTGGTCCTTAGTGTCAACTGTATGTTTTTTTGTTTGTTTTTTCAAAAAAGATAAGTGCTGACAATGTAGATCCTGTTGTCGTACAAGGAACAAAACTTGAAGTAGTTCATGAGTTCAAGTATTTAGGTGTTATTGTTCATTCAGAACTCTGCTTTAAGCAGCAAGTTAGTCATCACCAATACCTTAACATGAATCAGCTATACCAGGGGTGGGCAAACGTTTTGGCTCAAGGGCCACACCGGGTTTTGAAATCTGACAGACGGGCCGGACCACTAAACTATAAACTAGGATTAATTACATTAGAAAACCTGTACCATTTCTTGCACAGACTGGTTAGTATAATGTTTGGTGGAAAAGTGATGGCTGATATTATGTTCTTTGAAACCTGCAACAGTTTCATGGCAAATAAGACATATGGTACTGACTGGACTTCAGTCAATTATCTCGAAACCTTCAAATATCTCTGTCCGCTCCATATTAAAAACTTGTGTGAATGGACGTTTTCTGTATGTAGATATGATGGTAGCTTTAGCAAAAGCACAAGACATTTAAGGAAAATGTCCAAATATATCCTGTCTTATATTAAATTATAAATACTTTGTAAATGCTTGGCGGGCCGCATTACACAGATCAACGGGCCGCATGTGGCCCCCGGGCCTTAGTTTGCCTACCACTGAGCTATACTGTACTTATGCAAAGATCATATCACATATACAAGCCAAGCTAGGTACTGGCATGCAAGACAACTCTAAAACCTGTTGAAACAGTAATGAAACAGGAAATAAACCAAAATGTATCATCACTGCGGGATTAAAACAAAACATGATTTATTGAGCAGGGAAAACATGATAAAATATACAGACTCTATCCTTGTATTTAAAATCTTACATGAACAAGCCCCTGCTCCACA
Organism: Rhyacichthys aspro; assembly: GCA_036850595.1. NCBI lineage: Eukaryota > Metazoa > Chordata > Actinopteri > Gobiiformes > Rhyacichthyidae > Rhyacichthys > Rhyacichthys aspro. The sequence goes on from CM072158.1 coordinate 21,741,541, forward strand.
ACAGGAATTTCTATTAAAAAAAATCAGGACGGGTCAATCAGAGCTAGTTCCAGAGGTTAATGTATAGTTCCATCTAGAAAAAGTACCTTTGGACAGGCTGCGTTTTCATACCAGGCCTCTCAAACTTGGAACACAATATCCGTAGTAATACGTGATCTGCCTAACTTCAGCTCATTACTGGACCAAAACTGCTCGTACAATCTGACATGAACTTTTAGGGTGTGTGTTTGTTTGTGTGTGGTGAACAACTGACTCTTGTTTGTAATTTTAAAGTATATTGACTGGTTGTCGTCATATTGTTGTGTTGTGCAGCTGGCTTTGGCCTGCCAAGGGACTGAGGATGGAAATTAGCCTTGGCTATAAATTTTTTATTTACATGTTCATTTACATTTTCAGGAGACTGCTTGTATGATTCCATTTGTACTAATCTTTAAAAGGGTTAAAACTGACATTGTTGTAAAGGCATCAGTCAACCAAGAAACTATCCCTAAAACCCAGAAGGTCCTAACTTGCTCTTGTATAATCAAAAGTAGATTGTCTGCTGACATAAGTGTTAATCTAGGGAGTTCAAAAGCTGCTGTCAGAAGTGTTGTGTGTGACTATGTCTCTAGATGGTGAGCTGTACACCGGGACTGTGGCTGACTACAGGGGGAACCGGCCCGTGATTTCTCGACACCTCAGTGAGGGCCAGCGTGTTGACCTCAAGTTAGATGACACATTAGGATGGCTCGAGGGTGAGTCCTGATGCTCATTCAGAGAATTCTATGGTTTGTTTATTGTTTGTTATTGTTTTTGCTGAAGAATTTATTCGAACAGATCACATGCAGCTCCATTTGAGAAAGGCACTGTGTATAGACCTGTGTCTGAGGTCTGTTTATCCAGGTCATGGAGTACTAAAGTTACCCAGAAGTAGGCATCTGGACATTGTCCTGAAGTTAATTTTCACCTAAAGCCATCTCCAGACATCCTGCTGTTAATATTGTCTACTGGGTGCTCCAGGGAACAGATTGATGTGAGTGTGATAAGGCCACAGATTTGAAATACATTCCAAAACACTGCTTCTCTCATATTTTTTCAGTGAGAGTTCTGTTCATGGGAACAGGAGGAGGGCATTCATGTCAGAATGTAACAGAGAAGCTGGACTCGGGCCTAAAATTATGTCCTGATACTAAAACAAAAGTAGCAGCATATTTGGTTCCACTCTCTAGATCGGGGGTCCCCAACTTTTTTTGGGAGGAAGCCAGAGTATCTGAAGAAGGCCCACGGTAATACGGGGAGGACATTCAGATTCCTCATGGAAAGGCAGAGTGTTGGCCGGCCCAGGGGTCAAACCCACAACCTTCTTGCTGAGAGGCAGGAGTGCTAACCACTTTGTCACCATGCACCCATACATTTTCAACATTAATTTTAATTACATTAATATAATTACTACACCTATAATGTAAATGTGACAAAACTCACCCTAATGTAGAGTCAGTCAGACTCTGGTCTGTTTTCTGCAACGAGCCCCACTGAGGAGTGATTGGGGATAGTGACACTTGTACTTACCTGATGCGATGAGCCCATAATTTAAGTGAGACTCGTGGTATTTTCTTTCAACTGCAGCTTTTGTTGGCCGTCTTGTCACCTGTCTTTTATTATTGGGCCTCTCCATCTTATCGAAGAAGCTCTGCAGTGATAATTGTCTTTTGCTCATTTTAGTGAGGTTCATTGTGTGGGCTTAATTTAGACATATGGAAGAACTGTGAGTGAGTCGAGTAGGAAAAAGGCCCTAGCGGAAGTGAACAGTTTTTATACATTAAAAAAATAAAAGTACAGATAAATGTTTTTACCAGTAGCAAATGGGATCGGGGTTTAGGGACCCATTTTCTGAGCAGTTGTGTATTATTCCTAACAGCACTGTACTGAGCTGAAAGATGACTTCTGTGATGCATTCTGTTTTGTGTAGATCCAACTTTCATCAGCTCCATTTTTGTTCCTGATGAGGAGAAGATCTATTTCTTCTTCAGTGAAGTGGGCAGAGAATATGATTTCATCGACAAATTTATTGTCTCTCGTGTTTCTCAGATTTGCACAGTAAGAGACAAAAACCCTCAACCTCTTATCACTGCAAACACATAGACATCACACATAAATGATTGATCAGAAAACAACATTTTAGAGCAGATGAAACTACCAGTGTGGTATGCACAAAGTGTCATCGCATGTGAGCAGTCGTAGGCAGGACAAAACGCTTTTAACTGAAGAATCTGGGCTCTTGTATTAATGCAACCCTGCATAACTTTTAGCCAGTGTAGAGCACAGATTCCTGTCTGTGCAACTGGACTATCACTGATGTCATGTTTGTTTACAAGAAGAGACTATCAAAGCCAGCAAATTTGAAAGAAAGAGCATGTCCTCTGAAACAGTAGAAAAATTTTAGCGTATTTTGTAAAAATATGACACTGTTAGGGTCCAGTGTATTGGTCTATTTTCTTAATTACATGTATAGTGTAGTGTAATCTCATGTGATATGTCCCTGTCTGAGGACAGAAAGTTATACTGGAGGTTTCTGTCCAGCTGAGGGTACTGTGTCAGTGAGATAGGCATGATTCTATCAATCTCATGTCTAAGAACCAGCAAAATGGTTTTGAAAATATATATTTTTGGGCTTAAAGTGACACAGGATTGACACAGGATTAAAGACCTTAATTAGAGCAATGACACTCTATTGACAACACAAATGAAATTAACTGGTAGCAAATGTTCTGACAGACTTCTGGAGTGTGTACACACATTTTCTCAATTAAACAAAGTGGCCCTCATTTATCAAGGTTGTGTATCCGTAAAAGTGGAAATACGGCAGAGTGCGCGTGGGATTTATGAAAGTGTGCGTACCATGCTAATCTTGGTGTACGCACAACCGGCTGTTGATAAATACAGCAAACTGAAACAGGCTTGATTTGAATGAATGGGCTTGCCCATGGAGTTTATGCCATAGAGACACGAAATACAGCAAAAAGAGTCCATTCCACGAAATGACAAATAAATACGCCAAGAAGAAAGATTATGATGTTTTTAGTATGAAATATGACAAACATTTTTAGTTGACAACCGAACCACATCTGAGGCTTAAAAAGTTAAAGAAAGTACATATTTAATGTTCAGCTTAAAAGCAAAAATGTTTTGATATAACGACTATTATTCTAAAGCAAAAAGGTCAGACATAGTGATAACACCTTAAAGATGTTAACAAGACCGAGCCCCATCCAGACTGAGCCCCAGATCAGCCTCAGTGGAGGAGGTGGAGGGGCACTTATTATAATAATATTATTATTGCAGAGCGGTTTTGTGTTTTGTTGCCCTGTTGCAATATACATTTTTCATTAAAAAAAAAAGTGAAAATATAAACCACTCCTTTCCAGAGTATAACTCTAGCTTACATGCAGTTGCACTGTGACCACAGTGGGCTCAGTCTTAAGCCACACTATCCCCAGCACCAGCTCCAAACCAAGCCAAGGGCGCACCTGTGAGCTCCCAAGGCAGCCATGGTAAGACTCGGATATGTTATCGGATAGGGAATTAGTGACACATTGAGATTTCCCGGATATGGACCGCTGTCTACTTTTATGGTTGTGTTTGAGCAAACGATGGATCAGGACAGTTTTCACAGCGGTCTGACAGCCACACCTGTAACACTAAGGCTGAACAAGCTCCTCAACTTCTGGCACTAACATGAGGGGGTGTGGGCCACAGCTCTCAGTAAGTGGCCGCTGCACGTCAAATTAAAAGATAAATATCTTTCTGAGTGTAATAAAAAACACACAACGTGTATTGCTTAAACAAACTACAACTTACAGTTTACTTCAGTGATTTTACTTTGACACTGAGCTGAGTATCGTATCTAGAGTAAAAGTATATCAAATACAGCTATTGTTACAGAGGACTGTAATATGCAGTATTAAAGTGCCAATGCGCTGTCTGTTCTAAATAATGGTTTTGGTGATCAGCTATGTGCTGGCTTCCAATTTGCGTAAATGTTCACCAGTCCTGGGATTTTAACATACCGTAAGCCCACGTTCAGATTGATTAATGCCAAAGATTAAATTAGTTGTACACCCATTGTTCTGTCATATACACTTTGATAAATTGGGGCCCATGAAACTTTGGTGATAAGACTTATTTACAGTTACCTGATAACATAACGATGCACATTTAGCTATGTTTTCAAAGCATTTCATATCACAGGAAAACATGCATATGATGGACTCTCTGTGTGTCAGAGTGATGTTGGAGGCCAGAGGACTCTGCAACGCCGCTGGACCACATTTGCCAAAGCCCAGCTGCTGTGTCAGGCTGACAGCGAACTGCCTTACAACGTCATCCAGGACATAACTATCCTTCCACCAACAGAGGGAGCACCTTCAGACAACATGCTGTTCTTTGGCATCTTCACTTCTCAGTGGTAAGTCAACAAATACCTGATTTAACTCTGACAAATAGAAAACCTGAGACAGACCTCTCCCAGGAGACAACGATGGGTTTCTTGGCACTAGTGGTCAAATTATGTATATGATAATGAGAGCATGACACAGAGTAGACGCAGAAGTTAAGTCAAAACAAACTTTACACAAGTTTTTTCAAAGCTGCTTTATAAGATATTTAGCCAAGAGTTGTTGCCATCTCTGCTAGAGGTTAAATGGTAAATGGCATGCATTTATATAGCGCTTTTCATACCCTTGTCAGGCACCCAAAGCACTTTACATCATGCTTTCATTCACCCCATTCACACACATTCACACCTGGGGCAGACAGCGGCCTTCTCCAATCACCACCAAACTCACCTCTACAATCATACACATTTAAACACCATTCACACACATTCATACACCATTCAAACACCAGTGTATGGCACTGGAGGCAAGGCAGGTGAAGTGTCTTGCCCAAGGACACAACAACAGTATGAAGGGAGGAGCGGTAATTAAACCATCAATCTTTCGGTAAATGGACGCCCTGCTCTACCACGTGAGGTGCCCACAACCTCTGAAGAAAAGTGGACAGAAGAACATGTTTGCAAAGCCCTGAGAGCCTGTGGATACCCTAGATTAGGAATGTTCCGATTGCGATACTAGTATCAGAAAATCTGCCGATACCTGATATTAAAAAAAAATCTGATATCGGTATCAACAAGTACTTGAACCCATGCATATAAGGAGGCTGCGTCCTCCGTTTGGCATATCTGAAGATTGTATATGTCATCAAAGCATCATAAGCAAATATGCTTCAAAATAGTATATGCCCGCTAGCTTTACTAAACACTGTAACTGTAAACCAGAACTCAATTCTTCTTTGCTGCTCAGAATGCAAACACAGGAAATGCTGTGCTGAAGAAGAAATAACCCTCAGTAAGTCTATTGGCAGTTTTTCAGACTGGACCAACCATCCAGTAAAATGGCGACATGTCTCATGTGCCATGCTGCAGTTTCGAGGGGTGGCGCAAGTATTAGAAACTTTAACACAAGTAACCTAATAAAGCATTTGAAGACGCGTCACCCCAAAGAACACAATGGCCACACAAAAGCCAAGGAAGGGAAGGATGAGCCGTTCCAGACTCAACAAAGTTTAGAAACTTAATTCAAACTAAGACAAACATTTCCAAAAGACAGCCAGCAAGCGCTAAAGATAACCAACAAATTTATTGAGTTTATTGTTCTGGATGAGCAGCCACTGTCATTGATTGAAGACGTAGGATTTCGTTGCTTAATTGAACATTTGGAGCCCACAACAGTATTCCTGGTAGCAAATACGTCTCTGAAACAGTGCTCCTTAATCTGTATGAGACAGTGTGTGAACATATTTTATGTAAACTAAAAGATGTGCAATCAGTGAGCTTTACACAATATCACAATATCCGGAGCTTCTACGCGACCCTGCTGTCTTTACTAAGTTTGACAGCACATTGGGTGGACACAGTAACGCTGTCATCTTTAACTCTTCAAAGTGCAGTGCTGCAAGCTAACAAGTTTCGTGGGTCACACACAAGCAAGTCCAACGCGGAATCAATTGAGGGTATGCTTGTGAAATGGAATATATTTTAGAGCCATGTTCATTTATTTTGGACGATAACGCAGACATGAAAAAAGCCATGGACGAGATGGGTATGCCAAGTTTGGGGTGCTTCGCACACTCTCTGCAACTGGTGGTACACGAGGGCCTGTTATCACAGAGAAGTGTGAGTGATGCACTGGCGAGTTGTAGGAAGATAATTGGCCATTTCAAACTCTTGAGCCTGGAGGATATTCAAAAGCATTTTTAAATGGTCATCTGTAGCGGAAGTCATCCCTTCAGTTACTGCTCTAAAACGGCTGCTTTCTCGGGAGTTCCAGGAGGACACCGAAAAAACCCCAATGAAAACTACCCTTCTTGAGACCGTTAAGAAATGTTTGCAACTGTCTTGAATACACGTTTCAAAGACAGGTTTGTCTATTACAGTTTTGTTTTTTTTCAAGTCCATATTAATTATTGTCATTGCCATGTAGAGTATTTTAATTCACTTGTTATGTATTATTTAAAGTGGTACTATACTATAAACGCTATTTAAAAAAAACTTTTTGCCCCGCTAAAAATAGCTCATCACAACATTTTCGATTATAAATATCAAAGTGATACTTATTTCTAAACTGAAAATCTGTTAGAAAGTGCTGCTTCTTCCAGTCTGGGATGCAAGCTGATGACGTGACGTCGGTAAAGATGTTTTTTTTTTCCTCAATGCGTTATTTTACTTTTGCAATACAGTTATTATAACTTATTTAGTTTTGCAAATATATGTGACATTGAATTGACTCCATAGCACAGCATCTAACATTTTGGTTGTAAAGAGAAACAGGGTAGGAGGAGAGAGAGCAAAAATGCTGATTTTCCTGAAGAAGAACTTGCCATTGTTATTGAAACTGTGGGCACAGTCGAAGGGCACAGTTATTCCTTATGTACGTAGCTGGTTTATTTGATAAACTCAAAAGATTTTTTTTACAAACACATCACTCCTTTACATTTTTAACTTGGCAGAAACTAGTCAACCCTAAAGACAAGATCCCAATGGGGTCTATGCTGTCCAGTGTAGTGAAAAATGCAGTATATAAAGTGACACATAAAAAAGTGTTTGCCTCCTTCCTGATTTATTTTTCTGTGACACTTAAAAGTTTCAGATCATCAAGCAAATTTAAGTATTAGACAAAGATAACTCAAGATAACCTAAACACAAAATGCAATTTTGAAAGAAGTCATCTTCATCTTCTTCATCTTCTACCGCTTATCCCACTTTGTGGGGTCGCGGGTGGCTGGAGCCTATCCCAGCAGCTTTGGGCCTTAGGCGGGGTACACCCTGGACAGTGGCCAGTTCGTCGCAGGGCTGACACTTAGACGTACATTGACAGACAACCATTCACTCTCACATTCATCCACTAGGGGCACTTTAGAGTCACCAATTCACCTATACATGCATGTCTTTGGACGGTGGGAGGAAGCCGGAGATCCCGGGGAGAACCCACAGTGACACGGGGAGGACATGCAGACTCCTCACAGAAAGACCAGAGTTAGCCAATGATGTTTTGAGTTGGCTACAATCGGCCAACGATGTTTTTTGGGTTAACCACTCCGCTACCGTGCACCCCGAAAGAAGTCATGATTATATTTATTAAGGGAAAAAGGCTATACAAACCCACCTAGCCCAATGCGACAAGGTAAATGCCCCCCTTGTTAAATCATGAATTAACAATTGAGAAACAAAGTCATTGACATGTATCAGTCTGGAAAGGGTTACAGAGCCATTACTAAAGCTTTTGGACTCCATCCAACCAAATCCATGTTGAGAGCCATTTTCCACAAATGGAGAAAATGGTGAACCTTCCCAGGGGTGGCTGGTCTACCAAAATGATCCCATGAGTGCAGTGACAACTAATCCAAGAGGTCACAAAGAACCTACAACAACATCTAAAGAACTGCAGGTCTCATTTGTCTCAGTTAAGGTCAGAGTTCATGACTGAACCATGAGAAAGAGACAGGGAAAATGGCATCCATTGCAGAGTTCCAAGGCAAAAACCACTACTGACCAAAAAGGACATGAAGGCTCTTCCCAAATTCCCAAAAAACATCTTGATGATTCCCAAGATCCAAGGACAAACATTTAAAGGGGACATATTATGCCTTTTTAACTACATGTAATACACTTTGTGGTCTAAATGAAATGTATGTGACATACTTGAGTCTGAAAACCTAATGGATTTAGCCCCACAGGCCTCTCTTCTACCCTGCTTTCTGAGTACCCTGTGTTTTGGCTGCCTGGCCCTATCAATTCTCAAAGCCCCGCCCCCGTCACGATATTAGTTCCCGATTACTGACACATTTACTTGGTTATCTAAGTTATTTAGTGTGGTGAAATAACTTTTAGTGCAAATTAAATTGTTTCTGATAAGTTTTTGATGTCAACTGTATGTTCGAACCAGAGTGTGACACTGAGCAGAAAGTTGCTCTGAAGAAGAAGCAAAGACGCAACTTTTCACAAAGGTTTGTTTATTTCAAGTTGAATTTTCAACTTTGGCAATAAAGTCTGATAAGATCAAACAGTCAGAGCACAGCAAGCGACTTAAGAGAATTTATACCGTTTAAGTAAAGTATATACTACTGCTATAGTCTCCTGGACTATTACATTGTAAAGACATCCAAACAGACACTCAAGAGTGCACTCAAGAGTGGTCACAGGTAAGGCAAGTTTTCCGGTGTGTTGCAGGTAAACTCGTAGACAACTAGACACTGTTTGGCTGCTTATATATAACAGCATGTGTTCTCTGGACATTAGATAAAGTAAATCAGGCTTTGCCATAGTTTGGTATGTAACCATGCATGGACACTGATAACCTTTTGTTAACTTTTACTCAGAAAGCTAAATAATGAGTCAGCTGATAAGAGACAGCACTAACTGTAGTGTCTAACCAAAAAGGCAACATCCAAAATATGTTTGTTTATACTACAAAAAAAATGCTAAAGAGATTAGCCTTTGCTAACATTTAACAGTCTGAAACGCAGCCTGTTAAAATAGAGGCTAAAATAGAATATTAAAAATCTTACAATACAGCTGGTTTGATGCCTCATTAGCATTTCAAAGTACCTTAAAGGTCCCACATTATGCTAAATCGACTTTTCTGAGCTTTTAACCATGTTCTAACGTTGTTTCTACCTCAAACACATACCCAAAGTTGTGTTTTGTTTCATTCGCGCATGTTTAAGTAATTTATTTAGTTTGAGCTACAGTCCTTTCAACGAGCTGTTTCACGCAATGACGTTAATATGTGAAGTTAACCACTCCTCTCCAGGAAGTGCTCCTCCACACTCCTCCAGCCCCTCTCTCCTGAACTGTCAACAAGTGCCGTGCTCTGCAGCTCAGACGCACAGAGAAGCATTGCTGCTACTGTGTTAGCTTACTGACCGTCAATACTTTTACTTTACTTTCAATACACTGCACAACAGCTACCTTAGGAGTCTCCGGGCAGCATACATTCTCAACTTCAGTAGGCATTGTAAGGCAATTTCCACATATGCACCTATAAACAGAAGCAGTTAACATGCGCTATGCTACAGGCGACACCATAGAAACATACACAATAAATAGTTTCTCATTTAACTGCAGCTTGGGTAATGTTAGTTAATCCCTCTGTTCAAAATTGAAGCGGACCTAATGTGAACATTTCTCAAAATCTCATAAATAAACAAGCCCATGCCTACTACATCAAACCTACTCCATAAAGTAAATCTTTCCTCTGAGGTTGGAGGCTGTTATAGACATTTCTGTTGCTCTGTGCTGCAGACAACAGTGTATTTGACACAACAGCAGTAGTATTCCGACTGCTGTTGCAGACGGACAGCCAGAGGTTGTCCACTGTGTCTCGCCCGCTCCGCTCCTTTGATTGGTTGGCGGCATGTCTTTATGAACTGTTACGTAACAGATTTGCGGAAGTAGAAAACGGAGCACTTGGATAGTATTGATACTTGCTGCACACAAACTGAAAGATTTCTCAGCAGTCCCTGAATGGATCAATCTCAAATTTTGGGAGGCAGTAGACACCCGAAAAAAACAAATACATGTACCAAAATACAATAAAATTAGCTTTTGCATAATATGTCCCCTTTAACTTTTTGGAAGGTTTGTGTCCCATTACATCTGGCATAAAAGTAACACAGCATTTCAGAAAAACATCATATCAACAGTCAAATAGGATGGTGGTAGTGTGATGGTTTAGGGCTTTGATGCTTCAGGACATGGACAACTTACTGTGATTGATGAAACCACGAGTTCTGCACTCTGACAAAAAATCCTGAAGTAGAATGTCTGTCCATCAGTTCGTGACCTCAAGCTGAAGCACACTTGGGTTCTGCAGCAGGACAATAATCAAACACTCACCAGCAAGTCCAACTCTGACTGGCTTAAAAAAACAGAATGAAGTTTTTGGAGTGGCCTAGCCAAAGTCTGGGCTTGATTCAGCATCTAAATCAGATAAAAGGGCAATTCATGCTCAAAAACCCTCCAATGTGGTTAAATTAAAACTTTTCTGCAAAGAAGAGTGGGCCCAAATTCCTCCACAATGATGTGAATGATTCATTGCCTGTTATCTCAAACGTTTGATTGCAGTTATTGCTACAGATCTTTCACATAGGGCTAGGTAGGTTTGGATTGCTTTTTTCCCCTTAATAAATCAAATCCTAATTTAAAACCTGAATTTTGTGTTTACTTAAAACTCCAGTACCTAATATATTTTTTATCTAATTGAAAAAAATGGTTTAGACCCCATATGGTATATTGCAAAAGCAATCGTTTTTGAAAAAATCATGCGTCTATGATGCTATCTGCTGCTTATTATAAGCAATTTTAAGAAATGAACTCTCAATAGAGACAGGAGCAAGTCCAACGCAGGGACGGGGAGTTCTTGGCTAATCACAAGACTACTGACGCCCAGGGACTTAACAGAGAACCCCATTGGCTGTTGCTGTACAATGTCTTTGCCATGGTCTGCGCGTGCACAACTGGTAAACAGAGACAGCATGGCGGCCGAAGTCTCAGAGGGCAAGGTAGCTATTCCTGCATTAGCTGTTACTGCATACACTGCTAAACATCATAAACAAAGGAAAACAGAAGGAGTAAAGAGACCAGAAAAGCGCAAATGGGACCATAAAAATAAATAAAAATATAAATAAAATAAAAGAAATAAAATGTTTCACTTGCAGCTTCCGTCTTGAGTTGTGCACGTGTATAAGATGCGCACAGGAATTCATGCACGAGACGAGAGAAAAGCCTGGGAGAGGTTGGTGAGAGTGAGTAAGGAGCTAAGGACGGGGCTTCCGTTTGAAACTCAGCTGTCTCTCTCTCTCTCTCTCTCTTGGTTCTGAAAAAGACAATCAGGTACTGGAGCTTTAAGTTATCTTTGTCTAATAATAAAATTTGTTTGGTGATCTGTAACATTTAAGACAAATATAGAAAAAACTAAATCGGGAAGGGGGCAAACTGCTCTGTACAGAAACACGCCAGCTTCTTCACAGAAGGATGCATCAACACAGAAGGGCCAGTCCTGGTGGACCTGAGTCTGTAGTACACCTCTAAAAGGCAGTCCTTTGGGGGGCAGCAATGTCTGAATCTTGACCAGATGGTTTGAAGAGGATTAAAGGAAGCCATCTTTGTTTAAATGGAAAAGCCCTCTCTGAACAGAGGAGGTCCTCTGAGGCATGACCTTTCTTTCTCTTATAAAAGTTTATTACAATAGAATCAAAACAGTCTCTCTATTAGGACATTAACACCTGGAGGGAGCAGTTATGCTAATGGTCCACAGGAGCATAATGACTCCCCCACCAGCACTCACACTGCCCATTCAACTTTTAAGACAATGAAATCAGATTTTAACTTTCATCTTTATATGTAGTGGGGGCTTCCTTACTTACGAAACGTAAAGGGTCATCTTCCGATAGGAAGATGTTATCAGAATTTTTGAGCAAGTCTTAATAATGGTTTCCTTATGAAATGGCCCTCCAGCGCCCCCTACAAATTTTGAATGGGACTTTGAAACTTAGTGTGTCATAGGCGAATGAAATTTGGTACAAACATCCCTCATGCCTCCCTGAACATAAAAGCCTATGATGACCAACCCCTACCTTCAACCGTGTTGCCATGGGAGCGCTCAAAACCATAAATTAATGGGAGGTGAGAATTGTACGCTAATTTGACCTTAATGTAACTGAAACTGCCCCAAACTTCACCCAATATTCAAGACCGTGGAAAAATATATATTTTTGGCAGTTCCAATCAAACCCATGAAAAGGGGTCTCAATAGTGCTCCCTGGACAACTGAAAATACTACGCCAATGGGAAATGAAAGTAAGCCTACACTGTTAGACCTTTTTTTGTATTTTTACAGTACACATTGCCAGTAAGATTACAGTAGGTTTACTGTAAGTGTAAGTTACAGTAACTAAGCTTTACTGTAAATTCATGTTACAGTAATTAAGCTTTATTGGAAATTAAAATTACAGTAACTAAGCTTTACTGTAAATTTGGATTACAGTAATAGTACTGTTAGTGCTTTCTACAGTTACACGTGCCCTACCCTAACGTATTATTGTGTGAGTGTGCTTTACAGGGTTACACCTCTACTCTAAATGAAATTGATACTTCAATTTAGTTATGGAATATAGTATGGCATTTTACTATGAACAAATTATTAGTCTGACAACAGTGATTAAAATTGATATATATGTATTAAAGTAGAAAAAAGGTGGTTTAACATGAAATTTCATTTTAAATCAAAAATTAAAAACAATTGTTTTCAAATTGGTCCAAAACCAGGACTAAACCAGGACTTCATACAGGACTATACCTGGACTTCATACAGGACTAAACCAGGACTTCATACAGGACTAAACCAGCACTAAACCAGGACTTCATACAGGACTAAACCAGCACTAAACCAGGACTTCATACAGGACTAAACCGGGATTATATCAGTAATAATGGTAAACAATGGCAAGTATTCCATTTTACAAATATGTAATATACAGTGCACAATATGTGTGTATTTTAGAACACTTTAAGAACACATGTTGAACTGTTATGTGTCAGGATCTGTCCCAGCAGAGCTGCAAATAAAAATAAGGGGCAAAAGTGAGAGGTCAGAAAGCTCTACAGCACAAGCACCAGTAAATATGATTTAAGCAGTAACATGATTACACTCCACAGTATTGGAGGAAAAAATAAAAAATGCGTTGCTTGATAACGTCAGCACACCTACTGGTTTGACAGACAGAACTAAACACCTAAAATCACATTTTTAACCGCAATGAGAATAAAACAAAAATACTTGCCCTCTTCATTCCTTCAGAATTAACCCTAGCAAGTTAAAGTGTGCTAAGAAGTGGACATTGCGGGAAATTCAAATATATAATCATATAATGTTAAAATTAAATAATTGAAGCGATATTTAATTTTATAACGCAGCCAGTGCAAACAATAGCTGCTTGTTTAAATTATTAATATATAAATTAATAAGTTATTAAGTTTTGTAATTATAAACATTTTTAGCAGAGTATTTAGTATTTACTACTCTACTAGGGTAGACCTTCAAACAACAAATTGTGATATTTTTAAAAGGACAATAATTAAAATATACAATATTGTATATTTTAGTCTTTTTGCCTAATGAGACAAGCAAACCTAGTGCTGTACACAATTGAAAATATGTCAAAAGGTGCAACTAATGAAGTTTAATCACACAAAGGGCTGTGGATTTACGCATTTCAAACACTTCCCAATACTCAAGTGGTTGAGGCGCTGGATCCAGGTGAAACACAATGCTCTTCAGTGAGTTGTGAGCAGAAGCCAATATCCATATCCATATTGTAGGAGCGTTGTGGTGTAAAATGCAAGTCTAGACTTTGTAGTCTGCAAACTCTATATTTTTCATGACTATAATTATTTTAGTAACAGCTTGCACTAAAAGTCTATTATCACACACAATACTAGGCTATGGCTCAATTACAGTAACATGAGGATTACCGCGAAAACAATTTGCGATAAATTACCGCAATTCAAAAAATACAGTAAGTTACTGTAAACAAATGTACAATACCCACAATGTATTGCAAATTACAGTATCTTACCACAAAGATAGATTACGGTAGGTTTCTTGGGTATTTTGTGGTAAATTACTGTAAAAATTGTATAACGTGTGTATGTATAATAAATAATAATATATGACAATAAAACAATTATCTTGGAAAACACAGCTGCAGTGCTCCCCCTACAAATTTTGAATGGAAGCCAAGAAATTTTAAAGTTAGTTCTAAAATTTGGTATACAAATCCCACTTGGCGCCCTAAACATAAAAGCCTATGACAACCTTCCTGCCACTGTGTTGGCAACACCTGAAATCTGTGACATAGGTGAATGGGAGAAGTTAGTTCTATCTCGAAAATTAGCACAGACATCCAGCCTGGGACGCTAAGCAAAAAGGCTGATAAGTGTTTGACTTGTTACGTTGCTTTTTGTGCTAAGGCCCTATTAAATATAACTCTGATAAGGGCCCTTCCCTTGCGAACGCGAGGGGCACATGTTCTCGGGAGGACTGCGTCTCGTGCTTTAAAGTGTAAATTGCTATGTGAAATGTGTCTCTAAAGCAAGTGTCTATCACAAAGGGGTGGTCCTGATTGCCTTTTTTGTTTTGTCATTCCAAAGAAGAGGTGTATATCAAATTTCATGTCTCTACGACAAACAAAATTTTTGGTTCCCATTATAAATTTGTAGATGGGGTTCGGAGGCCTGTTTTGAAGATTGCCCTAGATCATGAATGTGCACAAAAACGCTTCTTTGGGTCCAACAAGATCTGAAAATGTTTGTTCTCTGGACTCTCTCAAAAGTCAGTTAAACGTCTACAGCTCTTATAAAACTCAGCAGCTCTTTTCTAAACAGGACAAAGAAATTCTCACACATTACTCCTGTTCTGAAGTCTGAATCTTTATTTTATTCATGATTCATTTTAAAATACTATTGACTATAAAGCCCTTAATGGCCATCATCACATCTAAATTACCACTCTACTTACTCAATAGGAGCCAAGACGAGCTCTTATGTTCCTAAGCAAGGGTTGTAGACAATCGTTTGCAGATAAAAGTTAGCCTCAAGGCTGTGTTGACCATGGATGTATTATTAGAACAGGATACTGAATGAGTAAAAAAAAAACATGTCCGGCCATTATTTTCAACAGATGTTGCTCATTGGTGCAGCACGCCAAAAAAGTTTTTTTGGCATCCACGTTCCTTCCGCTTTATGCGGCCCATAGAGCAGGTGCACTACAGCACTGGCGGTCTTGTGTTTCACTCGCCACATTTAAGGATTTTTGACAGGGAAACAGTCCAGGATGTGAAAATAGACAATAAACACACCAAAAGTGTGTTTATGTCAATCAAAGTAGCCTTTGGCGATTGTAGGTGTCCTGTCAACCGAATACCAGGCATTTGTTTATTACATTGTACATACACAGGGGAAAGGGGAGGTGCCTTATCCAAGTCTTATTATACATCCATGGTGTTGACTCTGTTTTCGGATTATCACCCTCTATAGGCTACCTGCCCGTGCCTAATATTATGTCAATGTCAATGTCAATTTTATTTATATAGCACATTTAAAACAACCATCGCTGCCCAAAGTGCTTTACAGGCTCAGTAAAAAAGGTAGAACAAATTAAAAACACATAAAACAAGTAAAAACAATTACAACAATTAGATTGATTAAAATAAATACAGGTAAAAAGAATAGATAAGGAAGTCAGAGGCCAGCTCAATTTGTGTTATGAGAGGTATGCACTGAATCTTCAGTTTAAAGTTTAATATATGTGCTGTCTATTTTGAGTAAGTGATGGTGAGTATTTCAATACAGGGCATTATATATTGTTATTGAATCAAATATCAAACTACAGTGTATTGACGTATGTAACGTATCATTATATCCTTGACAATACCCAGTCCTACTATTAAAGATGTCTAGAATCTGTTTATGTGTGTAAATGTTTAAAGGCTAAGCTGACATTAAAATTTCATTATCTCCTGTGAATTAGGGCTGTGAACTCGGGACAGTCTGCCATCTGCTCATTTTCCCTTAGTGACATCAAATCAGTTTTCTCTGGAAACTACAAAGTCCTGAACAGGGACACACTACAGTGGAGCTCACGGGTTCAAGAGAAGATTGCAAATCCAGGAGAGGTGAGCATGTAGTTGATCAAATACAGGGAAAATCTGTGAACATAGTCAAATTTTTCTCATAGTGTTGTCTTTTTTTCACTTTGACTAAACTATAACAGGTCAATCTTTCTATACAGAGTTAAGCTTTAATTATGTATTTCATTGCACATTGTGTTTTTTGTGTGTATGTGAGCTATTTTATAAATAATAGATAGAGAGTTACTTTTATAGAAGAGGAGCTGCTTATCATGTGTTTTGTTCTTATTCCTATGTAGTGTGGTCTGCACAATGCCTCAGATAATGCCCTCCGCTTCATTAAAGAGAACTTCTTGGCGGATGACAGTGTGCGGCCAGTGGAGAGAGCTCTTACTCTTGTTTCTGAACACAACTATAGCCACCTGACTGTACAGAGAGTACAGGCAGCACACGGCACAAATTACACTCTGCTCTTTCTGCTAACAGGTAAGACATAAGTGGAAAACAATATTGGTGTGTCATAATAAAATGCACTGACAATCAGTATTTATATGTGTGGAGATTCTTAGTCATCCAGGTAATTCTCAGACAAAAAGTTAAAAGATGAACGCAGTGGCAATGGTTTTGACAGTAGAAGACATTTCGTCCCTTATTCAAGGCAGTTTGTCTTGAGAGCTGCATGTACATGTCTCAGTGGTTTAACATCAGGTCTGCCTGGGCAGGTGGGTATCATCACTTACCCTAACTCCAGCAGAGGCCAGCCAACTGCTAACGACCCAGAACCTTTCATTAACTTTTGACCACTGTAGAGCTCAGGTTAAACCACTCTCCATGAGGGATTTACAGTAAGCTCCCACCAGATGTCTCTTCACACATGTCTCAGTGGAGACTTACCTCAACAACAACACAGAGCTGGTGGATAAATGAGCTGACTCCTTCATATTGACAATGATTAGATAATATTAAATGATTGTGAACATTAAAGCACAAAACCCAAACAATAGAAAAAAGGTCAAAAAGCTGCTGAGAGTATGAGGCTTCAGTTCCGTGCTCTCGGCTCACATTGCCAGACTCACAGCATACACGTCATCAGTCGCGTCTTTGACACAACCATGTCTACCAGATCTTCTCATATCTTTCACACATTACATTCTCCAGAGGTTGTACTAGGGTCTCTCAAGGATCATCTCTGGTTGTGAAAGTTGGGGAGTGTTGTCTTCACACATTCAGGTCCACGTGAAAAAGTCTTGATATAGTCCTGTCAAGCTGATTTGGGAAAAGGGCTGACTTTAGGACTGTCAGAGTCCCAGTGGCACAGTGGCAAAAAGCCAAAGATGTTTAGCATCTCTTCTGTGAAGCAACATTTGACAAAGTCGAGAGTGTTTCTGCAGTACAGTGTTATTGGCCACAATCATACAAATAACATTGTTCTGTACAGTGGGTTAACCGTGTTTTTTCTTTCAGTGACAGGTTACCTTCACAAAGCAGTACTGCTTCAGAGCAGCGTACACATCATTGAGGAGCTTCAGGTGTTTGAGCGTCCACAGACTGTGACCAGCATGAAGCTCTCTTTATCCAAGGTACAACCACCAATCTGAATATCCCAGGGACACCATTGTTTCAATGAAATAGCATTTGTACAGCTTCTTGGAAATAGACAGCTTACATTATGTTTCCTGCTAATAATTCACAATATCATGGATGTTGTTGCACAAAGTCAGTTGAACAAACTCTCAGTTGTGGTCTAAGTTTTGAGTTAATAAAACCACAACAAATCCAAACTGGGTAACTTTGGGTTATTTTTTTCTTTTATTTCTAAGCCCAGGTTTAACCCTAAATTACTTGGTGTGCACGTCAGGTGTTTGGCGAGAACAGCCAATAGCATTTAACATGGAGAAAAGGAGGCGGTGCTGTTTCTCAACTTAGAAACTGGAAGTGACACAGTTGCAGCGGCCAAAAACAGAAGAGGAAAAAAAAGCTGGTCATTGTATTAATGGTTATGTTTTAAACCATACACCAAGGATGCCTAACTGTGGAGGAACGTGTTTCGTCTCTCAAGCTCGTCTCAGCAGACCTGAGCTACTGGGCCAAAGACCCAGAAGAATAATATTCCTCTCCCCAAGAGCATAATGCCATGGTAAAGGATAAGGTTATCAATCTGGAAAGGCACAGCAGATGTCAAACCATACATGTTCATCTTCATAGATTACTTGAGACTATCGAAAGCAGCTACCCAACTGAGTCTTTCTCAAAACCGCTCCATGAGTTATTTGGCAAAGAGTTGCTGCCATCTCCACCAGAAGTTGACAGAGCCCACTGCTCACTAGCCCTGCAGCTGGCCATCTTTGGTCTATAGGCCCATCCTCTGCTGCCCATACTGTTTCAATCGTGGATGGTTAATATGGTTTGGTAATTTTGGGTATTGTAAATTGTTATGTTTTTATCATTTATTTTCATCTGTGAATGTGCAAAAAACTTCTATGAGACACACTGCTACAGTACAAACACTTGCCTTGGTGATATGTTTGGAATTTTACTTTACTTTTTGTTTTTGTTTTAAATATTAAAATAAAAAATTCATTATTAAAAATCGTGGCAGAAAATAAAAATGAATTATAAAAGCAGGATTCTTCAGACAAGGGCACTAGCACCTGCCCCAACCATCTTTACAACCATTTCATCAACACCACTCCACAGCACCCCCTTCACCACCAGCACCCCACAGCCCCAGCCCCTCTCCATGACATTGGACCAGATGAGGAGAGAACTAAGGCAGCTGAAGGACAGGAAAGCTGCAGGACCAAATGGCATCAGCCCCAGACTGCTCAGGGACTGTGCAGACCAGCTCTGTGAGGTGATCATGTCCATGTTTAACCTGAGCGTCTGTCTGGAGAAGGTCCCTCTCCTGTGGAAGACCTGTGTGGTTCCAGTTCCTAAAACAGTGTGTGCTAAGGAGCCAAAACACTGCACACTTGACCTTCCACCTGATGAAGACCACGGGAAGGCTCATCCTCAGGTGGTGAGCACAGCAATGGGCCTGCTGCAGTTTGCCTACCAGTCTAACATCGGGGTTAATGACACTCTCAGCTACCTGCTGCTTTCAACACCATCCAGCCAGTGCTTTTAAGGGACGGCTCTTTCTTGGGTTGCCCGCTGGACTCTAATGAGGAGGTGGGTGAGAGGAAGATGTTAGCCAAGCTCACATCCAACATGGACAACAGCTCTCATTCCCTGCATATGACCATGGAGGCTCTGAACAGCTCATTCAACGGCAGACTGCTACACCCGCAGTGTAGGAAGGAGCAGTACTGCAGGTCTTCATACCCACTGCCGTTACTCATAGAACCATATTGCTTAATAGCTAATACATACATATAACTCATATAGTATTCAGCAAAGTTTAAAATATTATTACATTTCATTTGAACTAAAATCCAGCAGAATATTATTTATTTTATAGAATAATAAACTAAGTTAAACCAGTTAAACATTTAATTTGTTAATTGATGTTGGGTACCTTTATATAGGCGCATGTGATGTCATCATGCAGTCTGCTGAGCTACACAAGGTATGGGAGCCCACAGGGAGGATTTCTCTTCATTAAATGGACTGAAATGGATTACATGTCTTCATTCTTTCGAATAAGAAAATGTCATTAAATTATTTCATAGACGTACAATCAGACAAAAAGTATGACAAAGTCTTTTATCAATAGTAACACATCATATGTTGTTTACAGATTGGAATGCCCATGTGGATGTGGATGTTTTGATATCGGGAGAACAAAAAGAAAACTTAAAGCAAGAACAGCAGAACATAAACAGGCAATAAGGACTGGTAACCCTCAATACCTTATGGCTCTACACTACAGAAAAGTCAATCATAGCAGATGCAACTCTTTAAAGATTTCTCTTCAAAAAAGTTAGTAGTGGGGACGGGCTGAAAAGGCTTTTGCAGAGATAGTCTTTTTTGTTATATCATTTAAAAGCTACTCAGGCCTAAATGGTGAATTAGATTTCCCTGACTTCTCCCTGTTCTTTGTACTCTTCTATTCACTTTTGTGATACATTCATTTCTTAAATGTACTTTGTAATTATTGGCTTCACTGTATTGCACATTTTTAATATGAAATAAGATCCCATGCTCTGTTGTTGTTGTTGTTGTTGTTGTTGTTGTTGTTGTTGTAAAAACAGTTTGTTTAGCCTTGTTTAATGTCACATGGTTCCTGCATTACTCATCAGGTGACTGGTGGCCTGCCCTCTTTGGGCGTGTGACCTGGACTAAATGCTATATGGGAAACTGTTCTAGCTATTTTGACCTTGTCCTGATAAAGGCCATGAGGCTAAAACGTGTTGGCGTTTTAATGAAATAAGCCTTATAATAAAGGCTTTCCACCTTTTGAGTGCCTCAGCCTCCTATTTTGTGTGATAAAGAAAGATCCCTAAATTGCAGAGCAGCAAAAGGAAATATCTTTTCACTTTATGGTCACATCCAAGTAGCACTCCTTCCTGCTACTTTTTGGAAGGTATGTGTTCCATTACATCAAGAAAAGTTCATTCTTGAAAACCCTCCAATGTGGGGCTGAATTAAAACAATTCTGCAAAGAAGAGTGGGCCCAAATTCCTCCACAGTGATGTGTATGACTCATTGCCTGATATCTCAAAAGCTTGATTGCAGTTATGGCTGCTGAGGGTGGCACAAACAGTTATTAGGTTAAGTGAGCAATCACTTTTGTACATAGGGCTAGGTAGGTTTGGACTTTGAACTTTTTTCCGTTAATAAATTAAATTCAACTACTTTTTGTGTTTACTTGAGTTATCTTTGTCTAATGTTTAAATTTGTCAAAAAACAAATTTACAAGAACAAAACATTTAATTGTGATGTCCTTGCTCACAACTGATCCAGGTTGGGTTTGTCACTAAACCAGAACCAGTACCTGGGTAGAAACTCAAACTGACTTTGTGCAACAGGGCCTTTAGGTATGTAGTAACTATTTACAATTAGTCATTTCCATTGACTAAAATGGCTTTCAGAATTTCCGGAAGCATACTTTTTACATTTACCTGAATATGTTTTTGAAGAAAACATATTAATTCTAAGCTAAGTACTGGTAAATAAGAAAAAAGACAGCGTTTTGCTTTGATTTGAAGTTGGAATAGAGAGTGAGTGACTTGCCTCCGTCTCCAGGGTATGATATACATTGGCACATCTGAAGGAGTGGTGAGATTTCCGACAGCAAACTGTTCTTTTTATTGGACCTGTGCTCAGTGTGTTCTGAGCCGGGACCCCTTTTGTGGATGGGACATGGGCCGCAGGGCTTGTGTGGTGGTCACGAACTCTCAGACAACTCTGTAAGTACCAGAGAAGTATTACACCTCTATTTTAAGCTGAAGCTTTACTGATTGCAGCCCTCTTCTCCAGGGCTCAGGACATAGAAAAAGGCAACACTGAAGAGGTGTGCACGAGTGGTTCATTAATTCATAGGGCTGAGTTTGGACCAAAGAAAATACCCACAGGTAAGTGTTAACTGTTGTGCTCTTATAGTCAGTGGGCCACATTCACTAATATTTCTTCTTCAAACCAAGTCTTTTTCATGCAGAGAAAAGAGCACAAGGCACTGACTTTCCACTGTTCAGATAAAACTTTTTCAATTACTTATTTGCTGGAACATGTGACCTGATAGTACGTATTCATCTGGCTCTGCTGCAGCTGGTCCAGGTCTTTGCCTCTGCTGTGATTTGGATAAATTTATCAAATGAATATTTGCGAAATTAACTAATCAGAATGAGTTTTGTTTGAGTCAGTCTAGGACACATCTTTAGTCATTAGAGCAGCTTTTCTAAGATTGACAGTGATTAGCTAAATATTTCTTCAAAATATTTCTTCAGCTTAGTATTTCCAATTAATTGTGTGTATATATAAATATGTATATATGTGTATATGTACATATGTATATATATATGTGTGTATATATATATGTATATATATGTGTATATATGTGTATATATATATATATATATATATATATATATATATATATATATATATATCCTCCTATCAGGAACAATTATTATTTTTAATTTTCCCATTTTAAAGATTGAATACCTGAATATTTTTTTCCTTTATAGGTTTTTATTACACTTTTTTAATAAAATTTTACTTATAAAAAAATATTAAAGTTTAGAGATTCATAAAAATTAATTATTTTGACCCAATTTGTTGAATGAAAAAGATTTAACATTTACTTCTCTTCTTTCCATAAAATTGTTTGGTGATGGAACCATTTTCCTTAAAGGAAGAGGAAGTTCCCAAATCACCCTATAAATTTGGTTATTCAAAAGTTAAACGTCCTCTTTAAAAACACAGGAGTGGTAAGATATTGCGGGGATGAGATTTTGAGTAACATGCCACTAAGAACTTGTGTGTGTGTGTGTGTGTGTGTGTGTGTGTGTGTGTGTGTATTTATTTATGAATGAGGCCCTATTTCCATTTATAATGTTTGTGAAGGTTCTCAGTCCTCAAGGACATATTCAAGAAAGGCGTTTCATTCCTCATTCAAGGGACTTTGACAACTCTGAGTTCTGCCTAACAACTCCTCCATCAGAACTCACACTGCCCATTCAACTCTTTACGACTATGAAACCAGGCTAGCCTTGTCTAATCACAATAGTTTCAGGCTAAACCCTTCCCTCTGAGGGATGTATAACTCAGCTCTTTTTCCAGTTTAACTCAGAATTGACAAAATCCCTTTGATGAGTGAAGACGTTTGCCTATGATGCCTAAGATGCCTGTTGACAGAGTTTTGAAAGGTTTTCTGCTTCTCAGCTTTGTGTCCTCCAGGTGTGCTGGTGTCCATCTCCCTAAATGAAGTGGTCCGGCTGCATTGTCCAGCAGCATCCCGCTTATCCAGGCAGATGTGGGAGCGCCCAAACAGTCGGCTGTCTCCAGACCTCTATCTTCTCCTGGAAGATGGCAGTCTCAGCTTTGTTGCCACTCCTGCGACTCTGGGCCATTACCTGTGCCTGTCTGTTGAGAATGGCTACCAGCAGACTATGGCTGTCTATCAAGTAAAACAAAACAGCAGTCCCATTGTCCCTCAGACGTCATCCAGCTCCCTGATGCAGAGTGCTTTCACCACCCAGCCCTTCCCAAAAACAGAGCAAAGAACTGAAAACAGGCTCCAAAATTCAAAGCCAACACTGTCAATCAGCAGCACCAAACCGCTGAGCAGAGTCATCCCAGTGCAGACAGACAAGGACTTCAGGAATGAGAACAAGCTACTGGCTCCTGGAGGGCGCTGCTACCTGAAGGAGCTAGTGATTGTGACTGTTCTGCTGGTGCTGTGCCTCAGTTTACTGCTCACTCTGCTCATGTACGTATTCCGACAGCGCTGTCACAACCAAACTGCTCCACAGCCTGCCACTCCAACAAGACTCTCAGAAAGAAGGTCTCCTGTGGAGCATGAGGCCCAGCAGGACCGCCACAAACTCATCCAGCACAATGGGCATTCAGGTGGCTCCGGCTTGAACGGACATTTGCCCAATGTCCCAGTC
This sequence comes from Rhyacichthys aspro, assembly GCA_036850595.1. Lineage (NCBI taxonomy): Eukaryota > Metazoa > Chordata > Actinopteri > Gobiiformes > Rhyacichthyidae > Rhyacichthys > Rhyacichthys aspro. The sequence goes on from CM072158.1 coordinate 21,765,318, forward strand.
TGACACATATGACTTGTGCTAGGGACCACAGGGGACAAGAGTGAGGACCCATCAGTTAAAAACTGTGGCACATATGTTATTCTCTGGACCGTTAGTTATACACTGTATTGCATTTTGACTCAAGTGCCAACAGATTCTTTGTCACAGGACACCACTGAGTGTGAAAGTTCAAAGTTCGGCCTAATAATTTTGACACCAGAACACGCTCCTGCTGCAGCAGTAGGAATTATTCATTATCAGGGCAATGTGCGTAAGTGTACAGCTATTTGAGAGAACATCAGTACTCATCAAAAACCAAAAGGACACATTCATGTCAAGACCTTTATAGGAAATGGTCTAAAAGAAGGTTTTACTAATGAGCTGTCATTTTTGATGTAGACACTGTCTCTGTTAGTGGGGGCTGTGGAATCTGGAAGATTTTTATATCAGATCAAAAAAATTTGTGCTTTGTGTAACCCCTACACTGTGCTGACTTTCTCCATGAAACATGATCTGATAGTTGCAAAATAATGTAAAGCCATACTTAGATTTGTACTCACACCCACACACCCACACACCACTACTCTGCTGCAAGAGGGGTGCACTGTTCAGGACTCAGCCAGTCTCATGAGTAGATGACTGAAGGAGATGTTCTCAGAAGATGAAAGTGTGCTTCGTCTCTCGGAGCTACACAGTGCAGTGTGTGGCCAACGGGACAAAATTTGTCTGTGTGGAATAATTTTATCCTTTTTTAAAATCCCTTTTATTAGAGGACCATCAAAATCTATTTAAACTATTTTATGATGAAGTATACTATTCAGTGGGAAAAGTTAGGTAGGAACTGAAATTAAATATTACACATGTATGTCATAATGCAGCTATTTCTGTTGAATTAAACCCTTTGACCACCTGACATTGTTTCTTCATTTGACATTGTCCTGTTATGGATTTCAGTCTGGATTAATATGAGCTCTACCACTGAGGGAACAAAAGGGTGGATGTCTGCGTTTTTAATAAAAACAAGGAAAAAAAAATTTTATGTTATCGTTTTTGAATCGTGTTGTTGCGTTTGTTATTTTGCTGTTTATGAACATTCTGAAGGTTTTGCTTTATATAAAAAAAAATTTTAATCAGACGAAAAGAAGTTGTGTCAGGACAGGACGCTTAAGTCGCCTGTCCGTCTGCAATCTGTCTGCAGTGGGTGTAATCTGCCTCTCACTACGATTTAACACAAGTCCCGAAGGCTGAAGCGGCACCTTGTAGCTCCAGAACCACTCTGCCGCAGCCACAGAACACGCCCTGCCGCAACTCCAGAACCCACACTGCGGCAGCTCCAGAACCCGCCCTGCCGCAACTCCAGAACACGCCCTGCCGCAGCTCCGCACCACAGCAGCATCTCCACAACGGACTCTTTCCACAGCCGAGGTAAGAGCTCTCCTCCGCCGCACACGACCGAGGGCGGCGTGGATAATGGGCAGCTGAGCTAACTTGTCAGTGGTTTAGGGGGTCCGGACCATGCATCAGAATCTGCTGCAGACTTCTCTAATATGGACGTTAGCGGGACATTTTCATCACGAAGATGTAGCTGTAGCTGTAGCTGTGCAGAGCCCTGTTGACTCAAGGTTACGCTGAGCCTCTCGTCTCAGAGATGGAGCCTTTGTAACAACAACATAGGTCAATAGACTATTAAAACTTAAGATTAATCAGTTTTTATATTAATGTAATGTCGATCATGTATTAACACAAACAGGACATCAATCAGTGGTGAACAGTGAATTTGAAAGGTGACCTGGCCCTGTTCTACTAAAGATATGCAGGAGTGTTCACATGAAGCATGATTCACACGGACTTAGGCACGTGTGTAGAAGTCAGGACAGTACCACTCTCAACAACAATCAAGTCACAATTAAAATAGCCTGTCTTTGGCTCAGTGTGAAATCCCTCAGTCTGACCTACAGTTTATATATATATATATATATATATATATATATAAACTGTGTTTTAGAGTTGAATATTATCACCAAAATCGAAAGGATGATTATCTTAGGAGTATACCTTTTGTGTCCTTCACGTTTATTTTAAAGACTTTTTACGATTAGGTGACAGCAATATTTGCATGTCCCTGCTCAACGTCATCACTATTTCTTTTAACGTAAAACAAAGGAAAGTTGGAAATGTCATTTTTGCTACTTATAGATTTTTGTTCAAAACAAAACAAAACAAAAAAAACAAGAATTATGAATCTAATTTTAATATTTACATCTGAATTTTTTTTAACTTCCATCATAAATTTTGAATGTCCCGATGATCTAAATGAAATAGCAGTAAGCTTAATGTTTGCTCAAGACCTACCAACCTTCTGAGGTCTGTAAGTATGCATTCGTTTTTTGACGGCTATTGTTTTGGTAGCGCTTTTTTAAAAATTAATTTCTGATATAAATAAATGTCCTAAAGTTATAAAATATTGCTTGTCCGTTCAACCCTGTTACAGTGTCAAACCATGTCACTGAACACCAAAAGTGTTCACAAAAAAAAATCTACATGTTAAGAAAAATACAAAGTGACTTCACATAAGATTCTATCAAGCTCAAGTTTACTAAAGTTATAAGTATCTTAAAACCAAAAGCAATAAAGGTTCAGCAAGAATTAGCCTGACAAATTTTTTATCTTTTAAAATTCACTTCATCCAGATTCCAGGTGGTCTGTGACAGGGTTGAACTCAAATGAGCTCTTAGTGTCATAAAATTGTCCAGAAATGTTTAGTTATTTGTTTTGTGGAATATTTTTTTAGGTTTAACTTGTCCACAATCAGATGCAGTCATCAGAAATTTAATTATTTAAAGCTGTTTTTCAGGGGTCACCCTGATTGTGTCTAACATTAAGTTTTAGTTGTATCATTTTTTTCATTGTTGTGAACTGTAACAGCCATGACAAGTACACCCAATAAAGCCAGCCACTAGTGGCAAACCTACAGAGCTACACATATTCATAAGGCAACTGTAGAGGTGTTCAGCTGCTCCACCGGTGAATCCTGAGAGCACAGGACACAGGTAGTTGAGAATTAGATGTTCCTGGCTCAACACTCTCGGATTCATCAAAGTATTTGACTTTGATGATAGTAATAAGGACTTGTGTTTTCTTGTGGACAGCCCATTTGATGTTGAATATTTCATTTGATCTCAGTAGCAGTCACAACGTGTGAGGATTGGCAGGATGGCTCACAACGACAAAGATCCGGTGCCTGTGATGGGCACACTCTCACCAGGACAACTGCAGTCCCACCTTAAAATGGAGCCCAAGACTTTGGGGGTGAGTGTGAAGGGACATTGTTGATGTTGTCACCTGTGAACTCTGTCTGAGCCCGAGCTTCCCTCCTGCTTTCAGGCCATCCAGATTGTCATCGCTGCTCTAATTCTGTGTCTGAGTGCTTCAGTTCTCAATGTCCACGAAGTGCACTTCACTGGAGACATAGCTCTCTTCCTCATTGTTGTCATACAGGTCAGTTTGTTGCACCTTATGTTTAAAGCTCAAATAGATAATTGTTCTCATCTAAACGCTGTCACTGTCCCTAGGTAACAGTGTCTGGTTCAGTGTTGATCCACAGCGGAAGAAAACCGACTTTGTTTTGGGTGAGGTTATTTCAAAGTAAAGCCTTTTATGAGACACTATTACCTGCGATTAATAGAAAGATGAAGGTGAATCACCTCCTTCATGACAGAGTTTAATATAGAACCGACAACCAAAAATCTTCATTTTTAGTTCACTGTTTGATGGAGGCTGCACTTCACTTGCAGGTCAAATGTGTCTTGGTGCTGCATCTCATCAGTGCTGCATTTGCAACTGCTGCCCTGGGTCTGATGTCCAAGCACCTGCCCTATCGCCAGGACTCCTACCACTGCGAGCACTGCCGCCGCCTGGAGCTTCATGCAGTGGTATAGTCACAAACGCTACCATCTACATTCAATTTGTGCAGGCAGACTTTTTTTTTTAGAAACCTACTAAACTAAAGCGCTGCTGATTAGAGAAGAATCTTAAATGTCTTGCCTGGTGCAAGACTGAAACAATGTTGGTAGGACAAAGGAAGTTAGCTTAAATGTCTCCAGTTGTGCCAAGATGGTAAATATGTCTCAAATGTTTGTACTCAAGCGCTGAATCCAAATTCCTCAAATTGCTAAGGAAATGTCATAATTTTTTAGCACTGACTGGATCTATTTCATGGTCCCCATGAAAAGAGCTCTATAAATTCTCACTTTAGGCAGGAAGGGAGGTAAGAAAGGAGCTTCAATGCTTCCTTTCATACATTTAGAAGGAGGGATACACTCCCAGGATGAACAGGCTATGACATAGATTTGTCCTGGACAGCTGAAAATGTGATGTGATGAGTTTGTGGTGAGTTTAACCTTCCTACACCCCTAGAGCATTTTTTGATGTTTCACGCCTTTTTTTTGTGGATAACTTTGGCTGTGTTTATGCAAATGGGATAAATTTTTCCTCCGGTGTGTTTTTTGGGATGACTTTTAAGATTTTAGTTTTTTGTTTTTTTTTTACTTTTTAATAGACTGTAAAATCAAAATAGTAACACTCATCGTCCTTCGTCATTTTTTTGTGCCATTGACTTCCATTAAAAACATGTTTTTTGAATTCACTGCCATTGCTGTATAAATTTTATATTTGTATTTTTTTTTCATGGATTCATGATAGTGAGGGACAAGAATTTTACTTTATATTGTTTTCCACTATATAGCATCATTTTTTCCATATATGAGAGAGAGAGTTCAAAATGGGGCAATGGCTCCATTGATGGTTGTATAAATTATTGTGCCTGTAGGGCCCATTCAACAAATATTCTGAACTAAAATGATTTGGGTGTATTTTAGGGATGTCATACTGTGGTGTGCATGTGTGTGTTGAGAAATTAGTGTGTTTGTGTATGTGTGTGTCCGCATCCAAAATGCCTTACCGAGAAATGCATTACTGTCACCAAAAAGTTGAATTTTGTTCAGTTCAGATCGATAAAGTGCACAAAGTTCAAAGCTTCTGCACCCATCAAAACCTCATCACACATGCAAAAAACATCAAAGGCTCACTGACAAAGTAATCTAAAAAAAAAAAAAAAAAAAATTGCTAGTCTGGCTTTGTTTACACAGGTGTTATCCCAAAGCAAAACAGTATGTGTCACTTAGATCGTGGTCTTAGATCGGGGTTCATTTCGTCCCAAACTGCCAAGATGGAACGCACAAGAAAGTATAATTTGGCCGAAGCTATGAACCTCCTTGATTTGCTCGACGAGAAGGATGCTCCTTCTTCATCTGATGATGCATCATCATAGGATGATGAAGAGGTGGAAGATATAAATTATGTGCCAGGGGCCAAGGGCACTTCGGAGGAAGAGAGTGAGGAAGAAGAGATGGAATTGAAGGAGCGAGGGGGTGAAAGGGCAAGCCCTGCCCCACCTGGATATCGAGGAGTGGTCTTACCTGGTCCCCAACTGTGAAGAATACCATTCGGTACCGGGCTGCTGGGATCCCTCGTCCCAGGATCACCAGCTACGCTGCCTCCCAGATTCACAACATATTTGATAGTTTTTCTTTTTTCATCACAGATGAAATTATTGATATTATTGTCACACAAAAAATAAAAATGAAGCAAAATCAAACTTGATGCCAGTTTCTGACATTCCCGGGCTCTGATAATGCCCCACAAAAAAAAAAAAAATCTTATGGGGGGATGCACGGTAGCAGAGTAGGTAGCGCTCCTGCTTCACAGCAAGAAGGTCGTTAGCTCAAATCCTGGCCAACTCAAACATCCTTGGCTAGTTCTGGCCAATTCAAACATCCTTGGCTGATTGTGGACAACTCAAAACATCATCAGCTAACTCTGGTCTTTCTGTGAGGAGTCTGCATGTCCTCCAGCTTCCTCCCACCGCCCAAAGACATGCATATATAGGTCATTTGGTAACTCTAAAGTATCCCAAGTGAATGAATGTGAGAGTGAATGGTTGTCTGTCAGTGTCTGTCTCTAAGTGTCAGCCGTTCAACTAACTGGCCATTGTCCAGACTGTACCCCACCCAAGGCCCAAAGCTGCTGGGATAGGCTCCAGCCACCCGTGACCTCCAACGGGACCAAGCGTTAGAAAATTAATGAATTTATCTTATGGAAAATTATTCACTTTTTGTGTTTTTGTCTTATACTGAAACCAAGTTCTAATCACAATAACTGACATTCAAGGGGTTAAATCTTAGAAACACAATAAATATTTGCTATGTATGGTGAGGACTGAAGCTAATAATAGTATCCATTAAAAAAAAATTAATTATGCATTATTAGATAATATTTCTATAGCAGTCTTTACTGGAGCATTTTTTTGTGCTCTAGGGCGACTGATGTGACATTTATCATATAATCTGACACTACACAAAAAATAAAAATGAAGCAAAATCAAACTTGATGCCAATTTTTGACAATCCCGGGCTCTGATAATCCCCCACAAAAAAAATTTAATTTGCATTTATTGTATTGAAAATTATTCACTTTTTGTGTTATTTCCTCCTATTTTGAAATCAAGTTCTACTCACAAAAACGGGCATTTAAGGGGTTAAATCTTAGAAACACAATAAATATTTGCTATGTATGGTGAGGACTGAAGCTAATAATAGTATCCATTAAAAAAAAAATTGAATTATGCATTATTAGATAATATTTCTATAGCAGTCTTTATTGGAGCATTTTTTTGTGCTCTAGGGACACTGATGTAGCATTTATTATGTAATCTGACACTACACAAAAAATAAAAAAATAAAAAAATCAAACTTGATGTCAATTTTTGACAATCCCGGGCCCTGATAATTCTTCACAAAAAAAATTTAATTTGCATTTATTGTATGGAAAATTATTCACTTTTTGTGTTTTTGTCCTATTTCAAAATCAGGTTTTATTCACAAAAACTGGCATTTAAGGGGTTAAATTTTAGAAACACAATAAATATTTGCTATGTATGGTGAGAACTGAAGCTAATAACAGTATCTATTGAAAAAAAATTGCAATTATAAATTATTAGATAATATTTCTATGGCACTCTTTATTGGAGCATTTTTTGTGCTCTAGGGACACTGATGTTACAAAAGTTAAAGGGGTGTAGGAAGGTTAAGTTACTCTGCATCAACCACCATTCTATTAATATCTGCACCAACCACAGTTTATATAATAGACACTGCTCTAGAGCTGTAGTGTCTTATGCGTAACTTTTCATTAGTCACTGTTAAAGCTCACTGCAGTAAAATAACGCTTTATTAATTATTTATCATTAATTACTGCTAATAAGTGGAAAGGAAGTGGCTTTTGTGGATTATTTGGCCAGACCAGAACCAGACCAGGAACAGACCAGGACCATGGGAAGATTACAGTGATGTTGCTGTAGATGACAGAATATGTACTGTATTGAATACGAACACATTCACAGTGGTGTTGAATGTGGGCTCTTGTTTCATCTGAATGATGATTTTGTAGTCTGTAGTGCAGTGCAGAAGTCTTTGTTCAAAAGAGTCTCATTTTACTGATGTTGTGTCACTCAGATTACTTGAGTAAACTGTCCTGTTTGTGGACTTCGTTAAACTCAGCACTCATGTAGTTTTTATTAAGCTGCTGTAGAGAACTGAAAATAAAGTCTGCAGTTATTAAGGATGACTGCTCATGTTCTTTTATGGAGTCGTATTTACACTTTAACTTGTGAAAAACTAGATTCCATGTTATGTTTTTTTCTACTGTCCACCACAGCAACATTGTTTCAGGAAATGCACCGGGCTGATCGAGCAAAAGTGTAAAGTAAGTCATGATTACTGCTACACTCCAACCTTTGGTCAGGTTTACAAATGTCTGACAATCATCTTGTGTAAACTGTATTAATTCTAAATAGAACCTATGCTCTTGGCTTGTTGTACCAGCTGCTGATTGATGGAATCTTGGGAACCTTAGTGATCTTCCTTGTTCTGGAGCTCCTCATCTGTATCACTGTCATGCTGTTTGGACTCAGTGTACTCGCTGCTGGAGGGCGCCAGGTGAACTCCTTTTTCTTTCTTACCTTTTACTTCTACTCTGCCCAGAGGAAAATTCAAACTACTCTTCACACCCTTGTTTCAATACATAGGTGTGTAGGTAAAGCTATAACATATAAAAAAACAAACAAATGCTTTTTATGAAAGATCACCTAGTCTCAATATTTAACCAGGATGCATTGTAAACTGATGTTTTTGCATTATTGTGCAGCTCGTTAATTCTTAGTGTTGATGTGTGATTATGATGTTGATCCTGACTGCATTTTGTGACCTCTGTGACAAAACCTGCAGTCAAGTGGCCAGCGTCCGGTTTACCCCCAGACACGGCCTCCACCTACCCCAGCTGTCCAGGCCACCCCAGCTGCAGTTCAGCTTAGTCCGTCTCAGGTACAAACACACACACAGGACACACACAGGAATAAATGACTTACATACACTCCCCTAACCTGACTCTGCCAGAAGTGCTCCACAGTACCATCTAAGAGGGTCCCATTGAAAGTGTTTGCAGAACATCTTGTACTTTCAATGAATACCTGGCTAGTGATTGTGGGGCTCCAATCAGAGCAACACCATGTAGTGTACCTTTGTAATGGTAAAACAGTGGCTACATCTTCAAACCTAAAACCACACCAAGAAAGTTTGGCCATGGTTTGGATGCAAATACTTTGCTTGGAGCAGTTCAAGATGGATTTTCGTGTGTTTGTAAACTCCAGAATCTCATGAGAATCCAGCTGCAGCTAATGGTTAGCCTGGCCAGCCAGACAGCTTTCTCTTTGTATTACATACAGAGAAAGTTAGTCTGGGATTGCCCAATCTGCCCCCGATTTCTGCTCCGGCGCTTTCTTTCCGACCAATCGTAGCAAGGGAGGCGGGATTTTGTTTCGCGTCATATTGAGCGCGAGAAAACAGTAGCAGGTTTCGGTAGCTTACAACGATCGAAATAAGCACTAAACTCGATATTACACCCTGTGTCCTCAGATTTTTCTGACAAAAACAACAGAAGTCATTCAACGTCTCCGAAACATCTTCTTTCTCGAGCCACGCTGGTGTACGCTGTGGTTTGTTGACAACTAGAATAAGTTTCGCTTTCCTTACGTCACATCCGTGGCTTCTCTGATTGGTTCACTCAGCGAGCGTTAGTTCTGCCCATGGTTCTGCCTTGAAATCCTGTTTAAATCGAACGATCCCAGACTAACTTTCTCTGTATGTAATACAAAGAGAAAGCTGTGTGGCTGGCCAGGCTAGCTAATGGTTACCACTCACCTACAATTTACTGCCGACTTATCACTCCTGCACTTTACCAGTCTAGAGCAGGCTGTGACCTTGTGCCCTCAGATGTTTCAGATCACTCACCATAGCTTCCACTGTCACCAGTCAGTCAAATGTTCAGTCTCTGAGCTGGCCTTTCTCACCACTTATTGAGCCGCCTTCAGCCTCCTCAGCCCTGCACATTCTGACATGGGACCTGTTTTCTGTCCAGTCTAATTTGTCATCCTCAAGCACTCCTAGGTGTTTCTGCAGCTGGCCAACCTTGGACTTGCGTCATATGCGTCAAAATGAATGTAATTACTACACTTAAAGCTCCAGTACCTGATTGTCTTTTTCAGAACCGAGAGAGAGAGAGAGAGCGAGAGCGAGAGAGAGAGAGTTGAGTTTCAAACGGAAGCCCCGCCCTTAGCTCCTTACTCACTCTCACAAACCTCTCCCAGGCTTTTCTCTCGTCTCGTGCGTGAATTCATGTGCGCATCTTATACGCGTGCACAACTCGAGACGGACATGCTCACTGTTTATAGACCACTAATCCTGTCCCAACACAAATCATGACAGTAGGACACTGGTGTTGGTAGGTGAGGACACCTAGCTATGAGAAAGCTGACCGTGTGGAGAACTGAAATTATGGGTCTCAAGAGCGATAAGTCCTGGACACTACAGCGCTAGCAATATTAGCATTAGCAACATAAGGCTAAGCCCTAGCAACGTAAGGCTTAAATCTTTTTGCAATTCGTTTAAAATGTAACGAGACAAGGGAAACTGACCACAATGCTAATAAAAATATAGTGAATAGAAAGTTAGTTACCAGTCTAGAAGATAAGCAGCCAGCTCAGAGTGCAATTTTAGACCAATGCAATCGCGTAGTTCTCTCCATCTTTGGAATGCGGTTCCAATATTTATTCGCGTTTTATTTCTTTTATCGTCCCATTTGCGCTTTTCTGGTCTCTTTACTCCTTCTGTTTTCCTTTGTTTATGATGTTTAGCAGTGTATGCAGTAACAGCTAAAGCAGGAATAGCTACCTTGCCCTCTGAGACTTCGGCTGTCTCTGTTTACCAGTTGTGCAAGCGCAGACCATGGCAAAGACATTGTACAGCAACAGCCAATGGGGTTCTCTGTTAAATCCCTGGGCGTCAGTAAGCTTGTGATTGGCCAAGAACTCCCCGTCCCTGCGTTGGAGTTGCTCCTATCTCTATTGAGTGTTCATTTCTTAAAATTGCTTATAATAAGCAGCAGATGGCATCATAGAGCACGACTGCTTTTGCAATATACTATCTGGGGTCTAAACCATTTTTTTCAACTAGATGAAAAATAAATTAGGTACTGGAGTTTTAATGTAGCAATACATTACTGATGTAAATGTAACAAAATTCACCCTAATGTAGAGTCAGAGGGACTTGGCATGACTAATCCAAAATTTTGTGAGATTTTTAAACATTTACGGCCAACAACAATCAAAACAATCAAGCACAAATGGGTCTCGGATCCATTCCTTCCTAGTTTGAGGGTGAAATACGCCTCAGAAGCCTTTCAAAACTGATTTTTTTGAAGTGACATTTTCTCAACAGTTTGTTGAGCAAGTTAAATCACATAAGTAAGCACATAGTGTACTTAATTTGCAATAAGTGGTGAGTTGTAGCAGCTCGCATAAAATCAAAGTCTCTGGCCAGCAATCTCCCACAAAAAAGTATCTTTTGGGACAAAAAAATCTCTTTTGAGACAGCTCCGCATTTGTGTTATCACAAAGCTGCAGCTCCTTTACATTTCTCCTTTGACATTGTCTTTACAGAGGTTAGTGCACTCTGTGAGAGTGGCTTCCTTTGAGCATTTACTCACTAACCAGGAGATAGTAGCACACATGGTAAGTGTGTGTTCATCTATGATGAGATCTATTCTCTCAGGAAGCAGCTGCAGGCAAGGCCCTGTCTCCTCTGGTTTTTAAATGTGTTCTTGGTATGTCTAAAATCAGCTGGTTTGTTGACATCATCATTGTGGTTTGTGTGTCTGCAGGTGGCAGTGGTTGTGACTGAAGCAGACTCAGAGCAGGTGGAGGAGCTTTCCACTCCACCCACTGAGCCCCAGGTGGAGCCCATTGATGCTATCACCACAGAATCCTGAGCCAAACACTCATCACGTTGTGGTAGAAATGTACTCAGCTGTAATCACAAATAAAAAAGACAGCTTCATAAGCTGCAGAAGGCTTGGACACAGAACACTTCTACACAGAGTATACACAGAGTGTACATATGTGTAATTGAAAAGTAGTAGTGAAGAGATTGCATCATCCCTCTTTAAAGTGCTCTCTATAAAATTTGAAACCTGAACGCTATGTTATGTTGTATATTTACCTCCTACATAATGTACCAGAAAAAAAGATCAAAACCATGCTTACGTTATGAGAATCAGCTTTCTTGATCTTTTGAAACAGAACTGGCAGTCATTTAAAATTGTATTCTATGAAGTCTTCCTCTTTTCCATTTAAGTGGGAACTTTCTGTGAGTTTTATAACTTGTACTGTTAAAAGATGTTAAATTCTACTTTCCATAAGTTCACTTTGGGAAAGAGCAACTGTACCTGATTCCCCCAGGAGCTGGAGTATTCTCATCATACATTTGACATTACTGGTTTTGGTGATAGATGCCCCTTTGAAATGTTTGCGTATAACCATAGAATGATTGCATGGCTTTGTTGATGACACTTAACAACATACACCTAGAATTATAGATATGTATAAATTAATCTAGTACTTGAACCAGTACACACCTATTAAAGTCTGGGTTCTTTTACCTGCTTTATGCCTTAGAGACTGTGTGTTTGTAGATTTACAGACAGACACTGATATAATGCATTGGGTAAGTATTGGTACCTCATTGTCATTTGCTGTTGTTTTGTTTTTTTTAATTGAGTTATGTACATGACAATTCCATTAAGCCAGGAAGACATACATATACAATAACTAACTAAAAATATAAGCGTGAATACAAATAAAGGAAAGAAAAGAAAACAGAGAAAAGCAAAAACTGAAAACAAAGATTAAGCAAAAACAAAACACAGGATAAACAGCAAATTAAATAATAAATTAATCTTTTCCATCAAAAATAGCATCAATTCCAAACCTTTTGCATACTTATTGTTCTTAGAGCTTTCTTGTTGTTTATTGGGGCAAGAGACTATAAATACAACTGAAAATATTTGAAGAAAACACAAAAAATAGGTTTTTCTTCAGAAAATTTACATTTGTGAATATAGAACTTGGCCAGCAGTGCCAACAAGTTCATATAAAAAAAGGCCTTCTCTGTTTTGTTTTTCTTATTTGGGACAAAACCCAAAATAACATTTTCATAAAACTATTCAAAATTTCTTTGTAGCTTATCAGAAATAAATCTTGTTAAATCTTTCCATATTTTATTTGTAAAATTACAGTGCCAAAAAAGATGAGGGACAGTTTCGGGTTGCACAGAACAAAAGGAACAAGTAATGTCTATGTGGGCAGCAACCAAGCTATTGGCCAAGAGATATTTCCGTTCAGTTTAGCCCAGTAGGTGGTGACATAGGGCTTTGTTGAAATCTCTCTTTGGAACAATTCATGAATAGCTCTATTATTATTTCTGTGCGACCCGAAACAAATTTTACCACAGACCATATAGACAGGGTTAATAGCAGGGACATCACACATTTCGGGACTAAAGCCCCGCACAGATTCACAGCACCCTCTGGGATGGCTTTCATTACACAACAAAACTCATTGTAAGAAACAGGAAAATCAAATTTTCCAATAAATTCTTCATAACCCATCAACTGTCCATCAGGATTACACAATTGAGAAACTAAATGAATACCTTTACCCATTTATTTTTTATTGTATACTATGTCCCCATTGCTCCAAATATAATATCTATGTGGGGAAATATTTTGTTTGTAAATTAGTTTCCATGCAAGTAAGGCCTGTTTGTGAAAATCTGACAGCTTCAAGGGTATTTTGTTGATTTGATAATTGCAAACTAACAAAAATGAGAGACCACCCATCTGATTAAAATTTAAAATTAAAATTTTGTAATAAAATTCCAAATAGATGAGTCATATTTTAGATAATGTTTTAACCATTTTATCTTAAATACATTATTTAATGTGGAGAAGTCCAGCAAATCAAGGTCTCCGTTCTTACAAGTGTTAACTACAACTGACTTTCTGATGTAATATATTCTATTTTTCCATTAAAAAATAAACAACATTTGGTCAATTCTCTTGGCAGTTTTAGTGTCTAAAGCCAAGGAAGAGGCAGTATAGATAAGCCTGGAGATCCCTTCGGCTTTAGACAGAAGTACACGTCCCTTCAGAGACAGGTCTCTCTGCAGCCACTGCTTGAACCTGTTTTCTGCTTTTTTCATTCTCGGTTCAAAATTCAGAGAGCATCTCTCCTGCTGATCTTTGGTAATAACGATGCCCAATTAATTAACCCTACTCTTAACACAAATGTCATCAACTGAAGTAATATAATAATTTATCATTTTTGACTGCAAACAATTCACACTTACCTAAATTTAGACATAAACCTGAGGCATTAGAGAATAACTTTAACTTAACTTAAATAACTTTATTAACTTGCAAGTTTTACCTGGAAAGCGTCTGCCAGTGCAGTGAGCAGTGTTGTCTGCCAATTGACTCAAAATAATTTCCCTATCAGCAATGGAGATACCCTCTAAATGAGATGATTTTACATAAAGACAGAAAATTTGTGCCACAGCAAGAAATAAATAAACGGAAACTGGACACCCCTGACGAATTCCTCTCTCTAGGTGAAATCTATGTGTAGTTCTATCGCTAAGCTTCACAGAGCTGTTACCTTTCCTATAAAGAGTTTTCATTGCATTACAAGTAAGTATCTTCCAAAATTAAATCGTTCAAGGCAATAAAAAAAAGTGACTGCATAGCATTGTGATTAAATTTGGCTTTGTACAGAGAGGAAAAGTAATGATGACAAAAAGTGGATATACTCTTCTTATCATTAGTGACAGTACCATGCCTATTTAAAATTGTATTTTCCCCTTGACTTCTCTGATTTAAAAAAGTAAGAAGTCATCTGCTGGCCTTCTTCCAACCACTTCTGCCTAGATCTAATAAAGGCCCCCTCAGCTTTACATTTATATATGTCATCAAGATTCTTTTGTAGTTCTGTCAATTTTATTTTATCTTCTACAGAGAGTGTTTCAAGCAACGCACAAGATAAACTTGTTATCCCAGAGATAACAATTTCTTCTTTTTGTCTCAGTTTGGCTAAATCACTTCCATATCTTCGAATGTACCTACCTATTTTATATTTAAGGAATTCCCAGTTTTTACCTTACATACTTTTCTTCTCTCTTTGCTTTGTCCCAAAAGTGTTTAATCAGTCTAGTCAGTTAGTTAGTCTAGTAGTTCTAACTTAACACAGTCATGTTTTAGCAAAGAACAATTCATTTTCCAATAAGAGAAGTTCCTGTTCTTCAGGGTGTCTGGAAACAAATTAGTTTTAATAGAGACAGCCTTATGATTAGTTAAAGGTGTAGGCAGAATATTAACTGTAACATAGTTCTTATATAAAGAGTTAGAAATAAGCCAATAGTCTAACTGTGACTGTCTGGAGCCGTCCCGGTTACTCCAAGTATACGCCTTTACATTAGGGGATTTCTCTCTCCACACATCCATCAGATTATACTTACCGTATTTTCCGGACTGTAGAGCGCACCTAAATATAATGCTGATCAAACAAAACAGAAAAGTCATTGATGGTTTTATTCATCTTCCTCCTGTGCACTAAAACCAAGTTGCTTTATTTTTCTTCCTCCTGCGTACTGAAACCACTGAACACCAAACCACTGTCACTTTTTCTTCCTGCGCACTGTTAAAGCGCAACTGCGCAACTATTACAGTCGCTTCATTCTCCCGTGCACTGAAACCACAAGTCACTATTCATCTTCCTCCTGAGCATTGAAACTACTGAACACCAAACCACTGTCACTTCATTTGTTTTCCATTATGAGGGGGTGAGGGTGTAAAAATATTACCGTATTTTGCTGTTGTGCGTCTTGGGTTGCATGTGCTAAGAATAAAAACTGGTGCTTTCTTGTTTGTACTACCCCTGCCTGTCTCGTTTTTGCACTTCCTGCTAGAGCGCCCCCCTGAGGGCTGAAGAAAAATTCATAGAAAAGCCGCATCTCTGTATAAGCCGCATGGTTCAAAGCGTGGAAAAAAAAAGTAGCGGCTTATAGTCCGGAAAATACGGTACACATTAACATTTTTAATGAGGAGTTTGCTAATGAAGGTCTACCTGGGGGCCATCTGTCATGAATCTCATTCAAAACAACATTGAAGTCACCTCCAATTAATACATATGCATTAGGAAAATTCAATGTCAAGATTTCAAGTTTACTGTCTAAAATGTCCAAAAGTTCATCATTTTCTGACCTTGTGTTATAACCATAAATGTTAATTCAGTTAAACTTAAACTTAAAGCAAGATACCCCTGCTGGATGTTCTGTTCCATGTGATAACCAAATGTCATTACCCCATTGAGATTTCCAAAAGTCCTTGTCCTCATATATATAATATATAATATCCTTGTTAGTGGAATGTGTTTCTTGTAGAAACACAAAGCTTTACTCCATTTCTGAGACACCTGGCATTTAGTGAAACAACAGAGAGAGACATAAAAGGAAAAGAATAAATAAAAACAAAAAAATAACCTTTTTAGCTACGGAATACCTAAATAACAAGAAAAAATAAGGTAGGTCGATAACGACTGCAACACCGCAAAGATCAGAGTTTTAAAAGGAATGTGTGACTCAAGTTCACATCATATACAGTATTTTTTGTATGTTTGTATGTTTTATTTTTTTTTGTCATTCAGCAAGGAGAATCTCGCCTTCTCCTTCAATGAAGGCCCTGGATCCAGCAAAAAAAGCTTTCTTTCCCTCTGCACGCGCCCTCTGGACAAACAAACATAATCTGGGATAAATTAGTTGATCATTTCGTATCTTATCCCAGCACCAATATACATAAAAATACAGTAAAGTTGACAAAACAGGGGAGATGCACATGTACAGCGTAACACAAACGACTCTGACGGTGAAAATTTGGTGTAACCAAGTGCACGTCTGTGTGAAGGAACTATGTTGTGCACCAAGGATATAAATGTACTCTTTGTTGGCTTTCTGCTGTTTTACATCCCGAGAGAATTTTTGCACGTTTTAGTTTGTATTATTGTCGGCTGATGCAGCAGCTGCGTGTGAAGTAGTGCGTGATGTGCCACATAAGGAAGAGCAGAACACTATTGTGTGCTAATGTGAAGGAAGCATACCCCCCTCACACACACACACACACACACACACACACACACACACACACACACACACACACATGGACGCTCTGATCACCACCTGGTTCATCTGCTCCCTGAATGCACACCCAGGGTAAAAAGAAGAAGAACACAGGTCTTACATATTGGATTTTGTGAGCACAACCACCTGGTTAACGGACTTCAGGAAGATGACATCACCCCACACACCTTTGAGCATCCACGGCTCAGACATTAAGAGGGCGGACATTTTTATGCAGGTGAAATATTTTCACCCCCCACTGACTTTTTCACACATTTGGGGCGTTGCCATGGGTTGGAGATAGGATGTGGTTGTCATTGAGTTTTTTGTTTGGCGTCACATATGGGTTGTGTGTTCCAAATTTCATGTCTCTTCATCAAACTAAGATTTTTGTAAGGGGTGCTGGAACTGTGTTTTACAAGATAGTAGTTTTATTATCAAGTATCTGCATTCAGGTCATGAGTATGAACAAATGGACCGTGGGGTCCGATTGCAATCCGAGCATGTATGACAAAATTACAGCAGTTTAAAAAATGGTGATTTTACCCCAGATTGGCGGCCTTGTCACGGCCCCACCCAAAACTGACACAAATCCTAATTGAACATAATTCACAGGTGTCTACAACATATTGAGCAAGTTTGAAGTTCCTGTGTTAAAAACTCTAGGAAGAGATACCTAAAATGTGTTAAAGACCATGACTAAGGGTCGTTACATGTTCAAGTCAAAATGGTCACCTGGCTTTTTGTTTTAAGGCATGGTCCCATGGATGTTTAATAAGAGCTGGATAAGGCACTTATTGATTAGTGGTCGCTTGAGGTATTGCAACAAAAAAATCCTCTTTGGCCGAAAAGGGTAACCTTGCGCTGCAGCAGGATTCCTGCGAGATTAGGGAGTTTCCAAACTCGCGTAAATCCATCTTGTATCGTGCCAAGCAAACTGCTTGGTCGAAACTGTTGGCTCACCGGACTCTTGTGACCAATTATGTGGCAGCACTAACAGGAAGAGGCAGCTTTGATGAAAGCAACAAGCGCTCTCTTCTCCACTTTGTTATCAACATGGCTACTCCAAAAGATGTTAGCGTTGATGCTGCAATCGAATCAGTTTTATCAGAAGTAGAGAGATTTCCTCTTTGAAAGAAAAGCAAAGAGTGGCATGTCATATGAAGCGTTGCTGTGATTGGTTAAAGAAACCGCGCCTCCCTTTTCCAAACGCTTTCAACGGGAGCCTTCCCAGATGGTATGGTAAAACAGCATTTAAAAAAATAACCATTATATTTACATATTAGTGTCTTATTGTGCACAACCGCTTTATTGGGTCCGACTCAATCCAACAATGTTTTGGAGAGATTCAGGATGTTGGTGAATCACAAAACAAACCATAAGACTTGCACAAAAAATTTGGATAACGTTTGGTGCCTCTCTTCTGAAGATGAAGCTCATTCTGTAAAACGCCCTAAGACAAGTTACTTAAAATATGAGGAGTATTAGGGGCAAAGCCATAATATTTTTTGTTTGCCTTGATGTGAAAAATGTGTGTACCAATCCCACTTCCCTGTTTCTACGTCCCCAAAAACGTATGCTCAGTTCTCATTGGTGTAGTGTAATTTTACTTTTCCAGAGTGCGCTATTGAGCCCCTTTTTTATGGGTTTGAATTGCCAAAAAAAAAAGTGCCAAAAAAAAATTATAAAATTTTTAAAAAAAAATTGAATTTTGGGTGAAGTTTGGTGTGGATTTGGTCACATTTAGGAAATCAAATTAGCCTTCAATTCTCACCTTTAATTAATTTACATCACAGATTTTGGATGTTCTAATGGCAATTGCAGGTAGGAGTGGGTACCAAATTTCATTCACCTACGACAAAGTAAATTTCAAAATCCCATTCAAAATTTTTAGGGGGCGCTGGAGGGCAATTTAAAAAAGGTAGCCATTATATTTTCATATCTGTGTATTCAAGGTGTCATTGTGCACAATTGCTTCATTGGGTTCCACTCAATCTGATGAAGTTTGAGAGAGATAAGGATGTTGGCAAGACGAACACGAAATTTGTGGCGGTACTCTAAAAAATCTGGATAATTTTTAATGCCCCCCCTTCTTTAGATGACCCCGTACAAATTTAAGCTCATTCTGTCAAAGACCCTACAGAGTTCATAAAAATATGATGAATACGAAATCTGACTGTACGACTTCAGTCCAAGTTGGACAAATTCCTGTTTGTCAGGAGGCAAAGCCATAATAGTATTATTTGTTTGCCTCGATGTGAGGAATGTGTGTACCAAATTTCCTGACTCTACGCCAAAAAAAAAATTACTTTCACTTCCCATTAGCGTAATGTATTTTCATTTGTGTATTTTATTTCCAGGGTGCGCTGTTGAGCCCTCTTTTTGTTGGTTTGTATATGAATGGTTTGTATGTGTATTTGGAGGTCCTGAATTTTGGGCAAAGTTTGGTGAGTTTTTGAATAATAATCTAAGCGATTACAGGCCCTCGCCCCCCGGGTATGGCTCGGGCCTGGGTGATCTTTTTTTTTTTTTTTTTGTACCTTTTTTGTCTTTATTTGATAGGATAGTAGACAGACAGGAAACAGGTAAAGGAGAGGAGAGTGACATTGGGTAAATGAGCCGAACAGGAATCAAACTTGGGTCTCCCACGTATATATGGTACATGCTACTAGGTGAGCCAGTGAGGCACCCCAAATAAAGAATAATAATCCGAATTGTAGCAATTACAATAGAGCCCTCGCCACCACACATCCTGTGGACAGAATAACATTGCATGTCACAACATTTATTCCTGTCCAGAGGTACATGAAGTTTTTACCAAGATTTTGTATTGATGATGAGAGAGTCGACTGCTGCGCAAAGCCTTCTCCAGCACATCCCAAAGATTCTCAATGGGGTTAAGGTCTGGCCTTTGTGGAGGCCAATCCATGTGTGAAAATGATGTGTCATAGTCCCTGAACCAATCTTTCACAATTTCAGTTTGTTGCCAGCTGTCGCATTATCATCAATGCAGTAATTATTCAATGGGAGGCTCTTGCCTATTTGCTTAGTTAAATGTAGGTGGTGACCATTTTTTTTTTTATATATATATATATATATATATATATATATATATATATATATATATATATATATATATATACATATACACACACACACACACACACACACACACACACACACAAAACTGTGCTTGTTGTCCACACTCCCGCCTGGTAGGTGGCGCTATTGCACCTTCAACCAAGCCAACCAAACTCAGAAGAAGAAGAAGAAGAAGTGGCTGCAAAAGAAGAAGAAGAAGCTCGGCAGGTTTACAGCAGCAGGGCAGCAGCTGAGACACAATTTTTCGGCCGTTGCTGTCGACTATTTCTCCTAGACTTTGCTCTATAAATCTTCAAAACGTCTTACACAATGAGGTAATGTAACGCTCCGAGGCTGTTCTTCGGGCCTAAACGTGTTTCCGTCTGCTCTTTGTTTGTGCAGCTGCTATCCTCGGGCAGCGTTGTCCATTGTGTGTGGCCTCATCTGTTGGCTAAGAACAACGAGAATGAAATAAATGCTCATTTGTTGTGACAAATGTTACAATTTTCGGCTTAAGTATGGAAGAATCAAAGGCGTATATAAATAAGCCCGTTAATCAAATGAACAAAACAATGTAGATATCGATGTTTGTTGCCCTGTGTTTGAACAGTAATGGGTGGAGGGGCAAGACCGTGTAAAATACAAGGTTTAGTGCATTCAGTGCAGTTTCTGTACATATGGTTTGTTTGTGTTGAATGTCCAAGGGTATTGCAAAAGACAAGCATATGGTTAACAATATTTAAAACAAAGAGATACCACATTCCAGTTACACTGTATCCAATAGTTTTTCATAGGAGATTGCTTATGACCCGACATATGCAGAACACACCCATGGCACCCGGTGGACAAAGCCACACTACAAACTTGTTCACTGCAAACAACAGCAACAACAACGCAGATGAATTCACTCAATACACTCCTAAAGGATTGGGTCTTAAGATGGTATTCTTATGGTTAACTGACAGTATGAAAAGCGTGATGGGGAAGTGACCCAGTGAAACAAAGACACCCGCCAGACACAAATGCTCCATACACACTGTGCAAACAAATACACTAAACAGTTCTAATAAACTTTGAATAAGTTTTGCGTGACTGCAAACCTCTTATGTAGGTGTTTCATCACGCACAGTAGCTTCACTTGGCCTCCCACAAGGAACCGGCACCTTCTCAGGCAAACGGTCAACTTCCTAAACCGTTACCACCTGTTACATTTGGACCTAATTCTATATTTTTGTCCAGAGGAGACCGTGGCAGGGGCCGAGGAGGGCGCTTTGGGGCCCGAGGAGGACTGGTACAGGGGTAAGTCAAACTCTCCCACACACTGAAATGGATGGCTCACTGTGAATGAGCTTTTCAAAAGGTGTAGGTGGGAGTAATGGCAGCATGGAGGTTTCCGTAATGTTCATTGAGTGTTCTTTCAGTAGTGCCAGTACTCTGTGCTTTTGACTGTAACGTTGACTTCAACATTCAGTATGTGTAAGCTTTTCTTCTTTTTTAACAGAGGAAACTTATCCCCTGATAGTATATTGTTCATTATTAAGGCTTTTATTAGATCAGATGCTCCTGAAAAGTGGTCTGCTCCCACAAAGTGTTTCTGCCAGCAGTGTTTCTGCCAGCACTGGCTATATCTGCTTACATAGAGAAAAAGGAAGCAAAGCGATGTGTCACTCTCACTGAAACAGATGCTACTACTAACAGATGTGAAGCCTGTGACTTGTACAGGGTGCAGTAACTGATGACTATGTTTCCCATTTAGGTATCGACCATTTGTCCCGCACATCCCTTTTGATTTCTATGTGGTAAGTAGAAATATCTGAGAAGGGTGAAAAATAACAATGCAGTTAAGGTGATGCTTTTGAATTCACCAGCCTTACTAAAAGATTCAATTCTCCTATTTGTCTCAGTGTGAGATGGCCTTTCCTCGAGTAAAGCCTGCTCCAGATGAGACTTCTTTTAGTGACTGTTTGCTAAAGAGGAACCAGGACTTGAGCCCCACACCAGCAGAGCAGGTCAGGTGACACAGGATTAGTCTGCTATATCTCTTTTGTCTCACTGATGTACTGGCTGGCTGTAACCTTCTTTACCTTATTTCTCCTGTATTTAGTCCTCTATCTTGTCTCTGGTCACAAAAATCAACAATGTCATTGACAACCTGATTGTGGCCCCTGGCAACTTTGAAGTGGTAAGTTAAGTAGTATGCATGTCTCCAGAAGTTCCGCTTCCACCACAGGTACTTAACCTTGATGTATTACTTACAGCAAATTGAAGAGGTTCGTCAGGTTGGCTCCTACAAAAAAGGGACAATGACAACAGGACACAATGTTGCTGACCTAGTTGTAATCCTTAAGATCCTACCTACATGTAAGTGATGAGTACCCCCTGTTTACACACTATTTACACAGTCTAGTCAGTACCTTCAGCCGTGGAACTACGGAGTAACATTTAAGTCACAGCTCCCACAGGAACATTAAAATATTACCACATGTAGCTTGCTTTTTTAGTCATACTTTTACAAGTCGTTATGCAGTTTGTTTATTATCAGTATTCGAAAACCATACAGCTTTTATGTCCTTTGCCGTTTAGAGCAGGATTGTTTGGTGGTTGGTCTTTGTGTGATAGAGGTTTTCCCATTTCTGAAAGTAGCTGTGAGTAGTGTGTGACCTGTGTTCTAGAATCGTCTTAACCAGATGTTGTGGATTCATCCATTTAACACAACAGGAGCACCCTTGTGGTCAGCCTAATGCTAGTTGCCTTATTAACAAAAAAAAATATAATCAAGAAATAAACAGTTGAAATACAATGATGATGATAACAACAACAACAACAACAACAACAACAACAACAACAACAACAACAACAACAACAACAACAACAACAACAACAACAACAACAACAACAACAACAACAACAACAACAATAATAATATACTTTAATTTATAATTTAAACCAAGAGCTCATTTGAAAGGATATTTCTTCCTCTGCTTCTCAAAGTGGAGGCAGTAGCTGCGCTGGGAAACAAAGTAGTGGAGACCCTCAGGACACAGGACCCCACTGAAGGTAAAAACACAGTTATGTGAGTGCCATTTCCTACAAAATGTGATAAGCAGCTGTTTCTTTTGATTCTCTCAAAACACTCTACTGAATGTCCTTTTCAGTGCTGTCTATGTTGACTAATGAGACTGGATTTGAGATCAGTTCTGCAGATGCTACTGTGAAGATTCTGATCACTACTGTTCCTCCAAACCTGCGCAAACTGGACCCAGAGTTACACTGTAATAGCCCCACACTACCACAAGTACAAGTACACTCCACAGTAGCACAGTTAGATTTAAGAGTGTTCAACCCCATGTATACCTTTTGTGTTGGGTTTTTTTTAGTGGATATTAAAGTTTTACAAAGTGCTCTTGCTGCAATTCGTCATGCCCGCTGGTTTGAGGAAAACGCCTCTCAATCAACGTAAGTTGCAACTGCTCCTGTTAATCCCCCTTATGTTTGACATCCATTTAAGTTTATGCCAGTGTTTTTTTATTACAAGAATGGCTACTAGAACCAAATCAATATTAATGTTTTCAGTTCACAGGATGTTTTAATTCCCTGTCACACTCCTTGTGACATTCCACTTGTCCACTACCAGCAAGTGACTAATTAATAGTGGTAAAATGGTAGGTGTGGATTCGAAATGGTAGTTGTTAGTGGAACAGTGTGACACACCTAGTCTGGCCATGGAAGAAATGTGCTGAAGCACTTCTCTTCACTTCTCAGGTTGTAGCTGACTTGGGTAGAAGAGTATCATGTGGTAATTTTTATTTTTATTTTTGAAGATTATGTTTTTTTTGACTCTTTTAATAGGTGCAGTAGCTGGACAGGAAATGGGGTTAGAGAGAATGGGGAATAACATTGGGCAAATGACACAACCGAGATTCAAACCTGGGTCTCCCGCGTGCTAGGCGTATGTTCTGCCTGAGATGCCAGGGGCACCCCTCGTCATGTAGTGTTTGTAAAACTTTCAGAGGCTTTAGAAATTTTTGTAATTAGGCAAATGGAGGATAAAGGGTAGATGTAAGTCACTGCATGTTACATTATTGTTTATTTACTCTCAAAGATGCTGTAGTTGGGAGGCCACAGGTAAAGGTTTTTAAAACGCTTGCAGCCACTATTCATAACCTCATGAAACACATATTGGAGCCAAGTGCTCTTGTTGTTGGACATTGTCCAGGGTGTACCCCACCTCAGGCTTAAGCAGCTGCTAGGCTCCAGCCCCTGTGACCCGTGTAACTCCAAGGGGAATGATGAATAGTGTAGAGTAGTGTGCATGTTGTTTTGGAGCCGTGAATGACGGAGGCATGTGCTTTTTTAAAAAAACAGTTGCCCGTTTCTTAATTTTCATAAACATTTCTATTCAACTTTTAATTGTAACATGTCCTGAATCGCACCATCAGTTGTTCACATACAGAGCAGGCCGTCCTCCTTGACATCTCCCAAATGAAGTCCCCATATGAGACCAGAATATTGTTCAACAACACCATGTTTATAACTCCCGTGACAAATGTTTTTTTGTTTTTTTTTTTGCTTTGAGCTGGTGTTCATGTGAATTGTATTCATTTTATCCATTCTCCATTCACCTTTCCAGCAACTCCCTGAATACAGAATGTGTTTGTATTCAGTTTGAAGCAGACCTTCCCTTAGCTAGAAATGACAAAGCTAAATACTTAAAATGTTATAAAATAGCAGGTCCAACCCAAACACAGTGTCCCCTTTTTTTTTTGTCTAACTTCGACTTCGGCTTTCAGGGTCAAAGTTCTAATCCGCCTGTTGAAGGACCTGCGGCTGCGTTTCCCTGGGTTTGAGCCCCTAACTCCCTGGATTCTTGATCTGCTGGTATGTCTCACTGTAAATGTATTTCATAGGTGCACTAGAATCATTGTGGTTTTGTTTCAGGGCCATTCTGCTGTGATGAACAATCCGTCCAGACAGCCACTTTCTCTAAATGTAGCCTACAGGTTTGTTCTGGCTTTGACCTTTGTATCTCAGTCGATTTATATGGGATTAATCTCTCATGTCCAATCTATTTGAAGACGATGCCTGCAGATGCTAGCTGCTGGTCTCTTTCTGCCAGGCTCTGTTGGAATCACAGACCCTTGTGAAAGTGGAAACTTTCGAGTTCACACAGTCATGACCCTGGAGCAGCAGGTAAAGTCTAGAAAAAGCCTTATTTACTGGCACCAGTAATTCTGCTGCTTTATTCTTGTGAATGTTATGTATTTATTTTCTTTCAGTGATGTGTTGGACGGCTTTTGCTCATAATCCAGACTTTTCATAAGCCTTACACAAAGGTAATGCAGGGTGTGTTTTGTGTGCAGGACATGGTGTGCTTCACAGCGCAGACGTTGGTCAGGGTTTTGTCTCACGGAGGCTACAGAAAGATCCTGGGTCTGGAGGGAGATGCCAGCTGTAAGAGCTCATTCTCATATCTTTCTAAACTTGTTAAAAATCCATTTGCATAAGAGCTGAATGATACATTAAATCTCTATTAATCTTGCAAAAGGGAAAAACACTATTATTTTTGAAGAGGCAGTGATGAGTTGGATTGCAACAATTGTACATTGTTCATCATTTGAAATTGAACTTTAATGGTTCACCATTTGTAAAGTAAGTTTTGTGTAGGCTGTTGCTCCTATTTCATTATTTTTCCCAAGGGCTTCTGCTAGTGCCTCAGAGTCTGCGCTCTCCCTGAACCTTTGCAGATTTTTGGTTCTGTAAAATAGCGAAAATGAGAAATGTGGAAAAAAAAGGCCACTACAGGTCCTGTTTTCCAGAATGTGAGCTTACTGTATT
Organism: Rhyacichthys aspro; assembly: GCA_036850595.1. NCBI lineage: Eukaryota > Metazoa > Chordata > Actinopteri > Gobiiformes > Rhyacichthyidae > Rhyacichthys > Rhyacichthys aspro. The sequence goes on from CM072158.1 coordinate 21,790,889, forward strand.
CTTGCATACTTAGTTATGATTAAGGAAACTGCAAACCTTTGTGTGGACTGTAAAATAACAATCAACAAAAGTAGCTCATTAAAAACATATTGCACTGGTGTTTCTGAGCTGTTTCAATACATCTGAGTTTCACTGGAACTTTAGATTTAGGGGTGTTTAAGTTAAAAAAAAAAGTTTTTACTTTAATCTTAAAATAATTTCAACTCCAAATCCCTATCTTGAAACTTGTGAAGCAAATGACAGGTGAAAAAAAAGTCCTTCCATCCTTCCTTTTTCTATTTTTGTTGGCATTATTGAAGCTGTCTTGAAGGGACAGAAAACATTGGGTTGTTTGGATATGGGGTGGTGTTGCTCTCTGTTTGGCCAGCGGACATATTAACAGCTCTTGCTTTAGAGTAACCGGAAGTAATAGATGATGCTGTCTCTGCAGATCTGGCCACAGAGATGTCCACATGGGATGGCGTCATCGTCACTCCATCAGAGAAGGCGTATGAGAAACCTCCAGAGAGGAAGGAGGAGGAGGATGAAGCTTTGGATGAAGGAGGAGACGGTGATGATGAGAGCATGGAGACGCAGGAGTGAATGAGATTTAGGGAACATTTTAAGAGATGCTGATGAGGTTATTGCACGCACAGGACCACAGCACCAGTGGGATTTCTCTCTCAGCTGCATTGTTTAGAGACTTGAAGTCCCTTATATGTCCATTTTATTTTATTCAGTTTTATACCTGAATCTAAATGATTTGATGTATTAAAGCATTTTTATTTGATCTGTGAAGGTTAACATTGATTAAGGCCATGGTAGGATGAAATAACTTTAGAAAAGGCATTTGTACAATGTTTAAAAGCAATTTTATTTAGCTTGATCCATTTGTTGAACAAGAATAAAGTTTAGCTAAGCACAGACACACAATGTTAGTTCTGGAGCCATGCGGACTGCTACTCCACTTAACACCCTCAGGATTTTAATAACTAAACTCTTAACACCCCATGGCCATAAGGGCTAAAGTGGTCTAAAGTTCAGCTCTACTTGTTTTTTTTAGATGTGTGTACTTGCCAGATAGAGCAGCTAATGTTCAATATGTTCATGTTTTCTTGCTGTCATGTGTTAAATAAAAATGCCACTTACAATGATGGAGAATATATTACCATATCTGACATATCGTAGTGTTGGCATACTCCCCAAACAAGAAAATGTGATGTTTTGGACACCTTTGAAGAACTTTCAGATCCTAAAACCTAATACCGGTTCAGTCGTTTAAATTATCAGGTCACCTCCTACTGAAATAACTCTTGACAAGACCTAGTATCGCAGGACTGATCTGTTCTACACACATTTCCATACGAACTGTTTAACTTTATACATATTCAGTAAACAGAGTTGTTAGCACTGCTGCCTCACAGCAGGACTCTGTGAGGAATCTGTGAGTCCTCCTGTGTTACTGTGACTTGGAGTTCCATAGTGAATGAACGTGAGAGTCTCTTTGTGTTAGCCCTGCAACTTACCGTTGATCTTCCAGTGTCTACCCCACCCTGGCCCGAAGCAGCACCCCATTGGGATATGGTCACCCCATCTCAGAAATGTACATTAATTTGTTAGTTTTGTAAGAAAAGACCAATCCCCTAAATGTTTACTGAAATTATTTTATTTTTAATTGAATGTTCAGGAAAGAGTTGAAAGTCTTTTTATTCATGAGTAACACAGGACTGGCTAATTCATTCATTAAAATCGGATTTGAAAGGTGGGTGTGAGCTCCACCTCTGCAGGGTCATGTGGCCTGAGTAACGGGCATATCAGGATTTTTTTCATGGACAGCTTTGTTCTTAATAACAGTGTGTTTATAAAAGTGAGTAAAGCTCAAAATCCTTATAATAGCTTTTCATTTTCATATTTTATTTTAATTTGATCATTTCCAAAACAAAATATGAACCAAAAAATGATCAAATTTGTTATTGTATTACACAAAGTAAAGAAAAGGGAATTTTCTTTGCAAACTAAAGATTTACTGTATAAACTAAAAAATGCTTTAGATTTAGCTTTCCTGTGAATCGCTGAACTAATATGTCATTGTATTTTGAGAAGTTGACACATCTGTGTTGCATGAGTCGACCAGCTTCTGGCTGGCATTATATCATCATTCTTGCGCCACCATGCCTTGCTGTCCTCAGTGTCTCTACAGCTTGCTGTGAAGACAGTGAAGCATGGTGGCTCAAGCATCATGATATGGGGATGTTTCTCATACTCTGGTGTAGTGTCTATTTACCGCATACCAGGGATCATGGCTCAGTCTGAATTTGTCAAAATACTTAAAGAAGTCACGTTGCCTTACGCCGAACAGGAAATACCCCCAAAATGGGTGTTTCATCAAGACATTGATCCCTGACACACCAGTACGAGATCAGCATCTTGGTTCCAGACCAACAAGATTTACGTTATGTAGTGGCCAGCACAATCCCTGGACAGGAATTGGGGAATGTAGTCTAGAAGTCCCAGGCTGTTCACAGAAGCCAGAACCTGGTTACATGCAACACAGATGTGTCAGCTTCTCAAAATACAATGAAATATTAGTTTAGTGATTCACAGGAAAGCTAAATGTAAAGCATTTTTCAGTTTATACAATACATCTTTGATTTTGTAAAGAAAAATGCAGACACTATTTTTTTTAAACAGCCTAATATTCACTTTTTGTAAAGAAATAACAAATTTGATCATATTTTTTGTTTATGTTTTCAGCTAGAATAGAATGTGCAGTTTTCCCAATGCTTTTGCATGAATAAAAATAAAAACTAATATAAGGATTTTGAGCTTTACTCACTTTTTAAACACACTGCTACTATGAACACAACCTGAACTGTAAATTATGTTAAAATATACTCTTTACAATTTACTGCAGGTTCATGGCTTTAGTTTTAGCCAAGGGCAGACTATTGTGACAATGGACAGAAGGGAGGATGCCAGACCACAGGCTCCAACAAACCCTGGCCCTGTGGCATAGATTCCCAGGCGGTCCAGTGGGATGAAGATATCACAACTGTTCTTGAGTAGGTCCAGCAGAAGCGGTGGGTTATTGAGCAGCACTGTCTGCAGAAGCTGGAGCTGTCTGCGTGCACAGCCCAACACAATGAAAGCACCCCTCACAGGGGCATCAGAAGCGGCCGGGGATGGGAGGTCGGCTCCTGTTTTAGTCAGGCGGGAGCGGGCTTCACACTCTATGAGGAGACGCAGCTCATACACATCTCGGGTTAGGGTGAGGATGAGAGCGAAGAGGTAATATCTGAATAAAAGCAACGAGATACTAGGTTAGAAATTAACAGTGTAGTATAAGAAGTATACAAGGGTCAGTCTGTAGTCCGTTTTAGAATGATGAATGAGAAGAGCTACGACTCTCTCAAGTGGACATAGTATTATTATGCATGAAATTTTTCCATAAGATACCAGCAGTTCCACTAAAACGATCAGAACAAAAAAGTGAGAAACGACAAGGAATTAAAAGAAAAGTGACATCTAATTTATGTGAATAAGAGATGGTGGGTTCACATCAAGTCCTTGAGAGAATGACAAATCACAACCATGTTTGAACTCCAACACATTTGAGCTTTATATATGTGAACTTGTCTTTGTGCAGCAAATAAATTCCTTTCCTTCCTCTTGAGGTGGAAAAAAGGAATTTGTATTTAAAATATTCATGATTCTTCCAGGTATGGTGTCAGTTATAAAGTCTGTTTCATGATTCTTCCAGGTATGGTGTCAGTTATAAAGTCTGTTTTGTTTTTAAACAAAAAAGCTCTGAGGCTTCCTCTGACACATAGTGGGCTGACTTTAGGATATACAAAGAACAGTTTTGCTTTGGAGATGTGAGCCCTGTTAACAACTTTAAATTGAATTAAATTGTGATAGGCACCAAGAGAGGATGAAGTAATGAGCTTTAAATAGAAGTCCTCCGTCTAAGAGGGGCTATTTAACATTCCCTTTTTTCGTTTGTCCACCAAGGGGCTCCTAAGGTCATACACATATGTTATCTCCAAGTCCCTTGGTAAATGGACACAGGGACATGATTTTGTCCACTGGGTTTGACTCTGTTGTATTTAAGACAATAGGACAAGTGCCTAATCTGTAGAGAGCAGTTAAAATCTGAGTTAGGAAGGTTGAGTTTCTCCTGTGTGAATGATGCCATGGTGTTGTCAATGAGCAGATCTTTAGGAACAACTGGCAGGCCAAATCAAATCCTTTGGTGAGCCAGTTTGGCTCCCCTGCTTTAGAGTTCTTTCGGGTTACACACAGCATGATTCATTCATTCATCTTCTACCGCTTGGTCCCTGTTGGGGGTCGCCGGTGGCTGGAGCCTATCCCAGCAACTTTGGGCCTGAGGTGGGGTACACCCTGGACAATGGCCAGTTAGTTGCAGGGCTGAAATTTAGACTCAGACACTGACAGACAACCATTCACTCTCGCATTCATCCACTAGGGGCACTTTAGAGTCACCAATTCTTTCACCAAATGTCTTTAATGTAACATATTGTAATTGTAATAGTAATCCTACTAATATATATAAGTATTATGAGCAGCCTGGTATTATACAGTAGCCTACCGTGAGAAAAAGTGTGTGTGTGTAATATACATATATTGATGGTTCTTAGACATGAGATTGGTAGAGTCATGCCTATCTCTCTGACACAGAACCCTCAGCTGGACGGAAACCTCCAAAAAACTTTTTAGCCACCGGTAGGATTTGGCGAGAGCTGACAGGAGTGAGGCCTGACATGATGCATATAATAAAGAAAATAGACCAATACACCAGACCCTAACCCCAACTTCCACTGCCTGTGTCTCACGCCAATGACCGACGTCGCATGGCTGGGTGCGTTTTGGAGCGAAGCCCCGAGCAGCTCAAAAGAGCATGCACGGTAAAACGAGATAGCGCAATAAAAGCCATTTATAAAGACGTGTGCAGGACCAAAACAACAGTTTATTCAGAAGAAGGACCATAAAACAAGTTAAGTTTGCAATTACTTTTCACTTCACTGCCCAGTGAGCCTTCGCAGCCCCTCCAGCCGCAGACTGACTGACAAAACATACCAGTCTATTCTGATGTCAAAATGCGTGGCTGCAACTCCAAATGCACAGGTGGCAGGTCTGTGTTTGTGAGAGTTACAGGAGAATTTATTTTCCCCAAAATGGCCACCTAGTTACTTGTATGTAACAAAGTCAGACTCTGATAAATACAATAACATATAATGAACATATCTAGATAATAGAGATTAATTCAGTTCTGACTGGATATTATCCATGGGACTCAGTGATATAAATAATACATTTTCCAAATTATCTGGCAGGTCAGAAATTAGTAGCTGGCGGCAAGAGACTGACGAACCCTGCCATTTTTGCATGGCATGCCATCTTCACGCATTACTTTGCAATCTACAAATCGAGCCATGTGCACAGTGTCTATAAACATTTTACTAAGAATTTATAGCATGTTGCCTTAAATATTGAGCTGTACATGGTTAATGAAGGTTCCCCAGCATGTCTGTGGAGAGCTTTGATTTTTGTTATGGATATATATTCTTTAGGTGCACGGTAGGGAACGGTTAGCGCTCCTGCTTCACAGCAAGAAGGTCGCAGGTTCTATCCCCAGGCTGGCTGACACTCTGTGAGGAGTCTCCATGTCCTCCCCGTGGGTTCCCTCCGGGTTCTCCGGCTTCCTCCCACCGCCCAAAGACATGCATGTATAGGTGAATTGATTGAGTGAAGTGCCCCTAGTGGATAATTGTGAGAGTGTCTGTCCATGTATGTGTCTAATTGTCAGCCCTGCGACCAACTGGCCCTGCGACCAACTGGCAGGTTGTACCCCGCTTCAGGCCCAAAGCAGCTGAGATAGGCTCCAGCCACCCGCAAGACCTAACGGGACCAAGCGGTAGAAAGTGAATGAATATATATTCTATGACCAAATTTGCCCAATGGCTTCTGTGGCTTAAGTGTCCTGAGCAAAGAATACAGCTTATATAGAGCTGTATATATATATATATATATATATATATATATTTATTACTGCACAGTCCCCAAAAACATGTGGTCTTTAGATGGATCATGTACAAAAAATCTGCACTGTGCTGCTTTAAATGTTCTCACAAAAAGAAGAGAGAAAAAGAAGTCACCTGAAAGATCTCTGACTCCACTTGTGCTGGTCCAGTTTGGTAATAAGACCTGTTTTTCCAGCCCACAGCACATTGTCACAGGCAAAGTACATGGCCCTGTTGAGATGGCTGATGGTGAGGCAGAGGCGCAATATGCTGTCGCTCAGGTGAATGCTTCTCTTAGCTGCCTCCAGTGCCTCTGCTGAGTTCCCCAGGCGCAGCACTGCCACAAAAACAGTCACACAGTGTCACTTTGTTATAAGACTACAACCATGACAAATGTGCTCACTCACACTTTCTCGTCAGGCTCATGTGCGACTCCAGCTGACTGATGGTTTGGCAAATTTCAGCTCCTGCGCCAGCTCTGTGCAGGGTGTATCCCAGGAGTGTGCAAGCATACTGAGCTGCCCTGTCAACACAGCAGTCAGACACCATCCAGAGGACTGATCCATAAAGCGAGCTAACCCAACAAGCTAAGCTTATTTGGAAAAATCTAGCTCATTATATTGTCATTCCTGTTGCATAAAACAGGCTTATCCCAAGTCACGTTCGATCACTATGGAAACTTATGCAGATGGCTAGTGTGGCATGGAGTGCTGATAATTAAAAGGTACCGTGATACTTACTTACCATGGCACAATACCCAATTTTTAGTATTGGTACGCACAAGTAATTTCGCACATTACCACGTGGCTAAGTTGCATAACTAATGAGCAACAGCAAAGTCACAAACTGATGAAGAAGTTTAATAGTTTAGCAATGTCACTGAAGAGTGATTATAGACGTTTTTTAATTTGAATATCACTGGCATTTTCCACTGCCTAAGTATAGACAGTCACCAGAGCAGAGTTCTGTTGTTGGTTAGAAAACTGCCTTTTTTATTGTCTGTTTAAACTCACTGCTCTGACTTAATTTTCATTTTTTTGTTGTTTAAAAATCTGTTGTAAAATCTCTAGTAAATGATAAATATTTTTGTAAAATATTAGTCACACATTCCCTTTGGGGAACAAATATTATCTATTTTAATATTTTTTGTTTTAACCAGATTGTTGTAGTAAATGGCTGCATATTACAGAATTATACAGTCAGAGCTCAAAAGCCTGGCAAGAGGACAAAGATGGAACTTGAGCTATTTTTTCCCATGATTATTCAGATGCTGATGTTAGGGTATCGTTCTAGGCTCAGTATTGTGATCCTCGAGGCAAGCAGCGAATCAAAAACTCAAAATTTTGGTAACTCGACAACACAACAGGTGGTTTAGCCTGGTCCAGAGCAGGCTTAAGGTCAGGTTTAACCCAAAGAATTTGTGAACTGAAACACTTATCATACAAATTAGTGAAAGTAAAATGAAGTAAAGCACTCAGATTAATGAACTTTACAAACAACTAATACTATAAAATATGAACACAAATTAAAATTATGAGATTATAAACTAGACTAGTTGTTTGTCATGTTATTTAATTTATTATAGTTTAAAATATTTAGGGATGCACGATAGTTAGTTAGTTGGACCGATAACCTATCGGCCGATAATGGAAAATATAGTCGGTGCTTCATCCAATCAACACCAAGTTTTTGACAGAAGACGCCTCCCTTTTGCAAACGCTTTCAACGGGAGCCTTCCCAGATGGTACTGCGAAATAGACTATGTTCTGTGGAACAGTTCTATCTGGCGGAGTCAGATTAGTATTATTGAGCCCAAGTGGAAACCTGGTTTGTCGCCAAAGTGTGCAGCTAATCACAGCAACGTTCACTCGCCCGAATCACGCTACTGCTCCGCCGCTTACTTCCGCCGTCTCCGCTTGCTCTCGATCCACCGTCCTCCCTAAACGACGCGGACTGCTCATTAACGAGCAAAGTTTAGTGAAGTGTGACCCGAGTCATCACAGAAAATGATAATTACTGTAAATTTACTGTAACCTTTACACTATTTCCCAGCGCATGACAGAAATAATGAGGACAGTGTTTTAGAAAACAGAAAAGATAGGCCTATGCCCAGCAAACTTGCATTTATGTATGTAATACTTGGCCAAGAAAGGCAAAAGGTTTATAAAGGCCCTTTCTTCTTTTATTTTCTCATTTGAAATAAAACCAAAAAATACATGTTTATAGAATAACTTAAAGTTCATGTGTCTCAGCAAAAAATTATAATACATCCTTACAGTTTCAGGTTGCACAGAACAAAAAGAGCAAGTAGTGTCAATGTCATGCTTAAATCTTTTTATAAAGTTTATATTTTGTAGTTTTAGTGGCTAGTAAAGTTCATGAAACCGATAAAACATTAGGGGGTGGGTGTAAAATGAGTGCTTTCAAACTTAGTTTGTGATAAGAGTTTCACTTATTTAGGTTACGACCAGGCTAAGCCGCCTGCATAAGTTTCCATAGTGACCTATCGTGATGAGCCTGTTTTATGGAACAGAAATTACAACAAAATCGGTCAGATAACAGACGTAATCTGATGGGCACCGGCAGCAAATAAACACACATAATACATAACTAATGTGTGTCTGTTATGTGTGTAAAACCATGAAACAATGTAACGCTAACAGGCCAGAACAATTAACGTTACTTTCCTGTTGTTCATCCAGATCTTTTCTAAGATAGCAGAGTTAGAGTAGTCATATATAATTCACTTTAATATTATTCAGATATAAGCTAAACGTTATGACTTTGACATTACCTTATAACTTTCTCCTTGGCTTGGCTCTGTCCGTTAAAGCGAACCCAGGAGTCCATGCTAGTTCTCGTTTCTCTTTAAAAAAAATCACTGACCACAACCATTTATGTACCAGGAGCTAAGAGAGAAATCTTTATCTGCTTACTAGTTATTGTCTATAGTACAGATATACTGTTGACGTCTTGTGTTTGCAGTGTTGACGTTTCGGAATTGTCTGCCTGAACTAGAAAAGTCTGTCAGCTTCTTCACCATTTTAGCTCAGGACCCCAAGCAGAAATTTTCGGCGCCCCCTCCAGGACTGGAGTTTCATTACAACAACACTTGGGCAAGTGGCCAGCAGCGCCGAGGCCCAGAAGTGCTTATGGTGTGTTCACACCAAACGCGAATTGCGCGAATAAATCGCGCTATTAGCGCGTAGTTGGACGCTTGAACATTTTGAGTTTACTCGCTTCATTCGCGCGTGAAATTCGCTTAATTCGCGCGTGAAATTCGCTTCATTCGCGTCTGTTCTAGACGCGAATTCGCGTCATGGGAGGGGCTTCTGCCGAGCGAGTTTCCTTCCAGTCGCGTTGGAAAATGGTTGAGCTTTATTTTATTTTTTCATTTATTTTGTTTGCCACGGTATATTTACTTACTAAACGGCGTAGACCCGTTCGGCGCCGTTCATGGGGCCATTGGATGCTTCAGAGACACACCCAGCTTGATCCAGCAGCTTTCAGCGGTATTTCCCACTGAGCCGGGCCCAGTTCGATCACCTGTTGCCCCGTGTCGGTGCGAGGATTTCCCGCAGGAAACCAACTATTGACGCTCTATTCAAACTGCCTGTCCTTCTGTCTCCAGTCAGTATGTCATTGAATATTATGTGTGATTACAAGTTATTAATAATGATATGCTGTCAACTGTAGTCTGAACACACCCAGTTATCAGTGCAATCAATGTTTAATAGCGTTATACCTATATGCCTACCACCTATATCCCGTTATTTTGGATTAAGCAATAATTGCTAGTCTAGAAAGCGAATGTCATCAAATAATAAGGTAAAGTATTAAATGCATTTTATCAAATTAGTAGTAAGTCAAAAGTAATATTGTTTTTACTGTAAAAAACTAAAGAGAAATGGTGTCAAGTATTGTCATTGTATAGCTGCCAATAAGGAACTACAGTCTGGATTTATAACATTGTTTTGTACATGTCTTTGTGTTTAATAAATGGAAACCGCCCCTGTCTTGTCCCGTTGTTTCTCATTAACACTGGTCCAGTCACAAGTAACTTTTCACTTTCTTTCTATACTATTGTGGGTGTTCTTGCAATAGGATATAATAAGAAGAAATATTTTAGTGTTAAATAGTGGACAAATAACACACTATCCACAATTAAATCAGTCTTAAATATTGAAGTTATTTTTGGGACAAATAAATTAATAAATCATGATCTACTATGTTGTGCACAATTAACACATCAAAACTTTATTATATAAAACATTTATTTCAAAAATATCTATGGTATACAAATATCATGCAAATTTACAATATGCAGGAATAAAAAGAATCTTGCTTGGAAGAGGAAAAAGTGAGGGTGAAGGAGAGGAGAAGTGATAGAGTGTCTGGTTTAATTCCTGCACTGACAGCTGCCTCATTTTTATACTATACTAACTACTATACAGTGGCTTTCAAATTAAGGAGAAGTCATAAATTAATGTATATATTTGACAAATTCTTTCATCTGAGACGGCAACCTCTGAAGGGAAGGAACCAGACTCAAGAGAGGAGCTCATCCTCTGAGTGTGTAGGTGAAGATGAAGCTACAGGACGGGTCTGGAGGGTTACTAGGAGGTGCAGCGGGTCCTTGGCCTTCTCTGGGGTCTTCTCCTTAGTTTGAAATGACACATGACAAAGCAGAAAAAGATTTTTATAAGAACTTATCACAAACCAGCAGGGTTGTGTGTTTGTATGTGAATGTAAGAAGCTATGAATGCCTACTGTAAATATGACTGTCCAATGTAAACATGGTCATATATTGCTTAAACTCAAGCCTGTACACACCTTCGGTATTGTCATGACAATATAGTAGTATAGAACATACTCTTACAATATATTACACCAGTCAGAAACAACAACATATATGCCCTGTCTGTGTCTTCATTTGTCAACACTCCTCCTGGATGTCCTGCTGCTGCTTCTGTCTCTCCATGACCTGCTAATGACCCACTGCACTTCTCTGTCTGCTTTAAATAAGTGTCCCTCTGGCTTTTCAGTTTCGATCTACACACTTACTCAGAATAAACTTAAACTCGTCAGCGGGAAAGTAGTTGTACAATACGGCAGATTAGCTCAGACTGGAGCTAGCTAATTTGCTCAATAAATATATCTCGATTTAAGTAAAAGGCGTTTTTTTGCAACTTACCTGAGTTTCCGACCTCCACGCACACTTTCTTCCAGACAAGGGCCTTTTTATTTCAGTTCCTGTGAAATTACGAAGATGTCTCGTAGCCTACAGCTCCGGGTGCCCGCACTGCCCCGATAAAGTTCGTCCTCCATTGCTGTTTCGGACTTCTGCCTCTATGGCAGCCTCCGCTCGTTACGTAGTAAGTACGTCACTACTAGAGCAAGATCCTGATTGGTTAACGCGGCGCGAATTTTCGCCAAAGTTCAGATTTTTCAACTCGCGCGAATGAGGCGTTGGACGCGATTCGCGCGTCAAACGCGTGATTCGCTCAATTCGCTTCGCGTGATTCGCGCGATTCGCGCAATTCGCGCCGCCTCATTCGCGTCATTCGCGCCGCAGGATTTCTACTCGCGTCTAATCGCGTCTTTGCATTGACTTAACATGTAAATCACTCGCGCTAGACGCTTCATTCGCGTTTGGTGTGAACACACCATTAGTGTTTACCAGTTTGGTCATCGTTGTGCGGTGCACTAACCCCCAATTTCCACTGTACGAATTTCCAGCGACCAGCAGACCCTCGCCCACTGGATACGTTTAAGATTCGCTGCGCAGTAAAGCGAAGAGCATGCTCGGGAATTGCGAGATGGCGTGATAAAAGACCTCCATAAAGACCTCTGCCGGACCAAAACAACTCTTTATTCAGAAGAAGAAGGACCAGAAAACAAGTTTAGTTTGAGGTCACAAATATAACATAAACAATAATAATATATAAAAATATAAATATTAGAATATACAAAATTAGTATGTACATTTTTGTATTACTTTGAAAATCCAGATGTCTAGCTCGTCCATTTTCCGGTTTGGTGATTTTTTTTATTTTTTTTTTATTGAAAAGAATAAACAGCAATGACAGCCACGCAAATATACAAAACAAAAAATTATATCATGCTGTTAAGAAAGGATATTATAATATAATATACAACCAGGATATTCAAAGCACTGTACTTAACATTGGTAACTAAACTAAACCTAAACTAAAATGAAACAAAACAAAAACAAAACAAACCTAACTATAAGTAAATACATTGATAAACAATTGAACATACATCACATCATATTATCATGTCACACCAATACAACATTTTTTGCATACACTTTTTACACGTTTTCAATTATTTCATATATTCCCTAGGCCTATGCCCACCAAACTTGCATTTATGTATGTAATACTTGGCCAATAAAAGCAAAGGGTTTATAAAGGCCTTTACTTCTTCTTTTTTCTTATTTGAAACAAAACCAAATATTACATGTTCATAGAATAACTTTAAGTTAATGTGTAGCTTCGCAGCCATAAAATTTGATACATCCTTACAGTTTCAGGTTGCACGGAACAAAAAGAGCAAGTATAAATAAATGTCATGCTTAAAACTTTTCATAAAGTGGAAAGGATAAATTTTGAGTAGAATTTTAAAAGAGATTTCCCTGACTTTATTAGTAATAATGTATTTATGGGGTAACAACCAGATATGATCTCTGATTCTGATCTGTGCTGATTGATACGAGCTGGCTCTGCCATCGAAAAAAATAGATCTGCTGCTTATCTCCAGTGCTGCGCTGCACACAGAAGAGCTAAGTAAGAAGTTCTATCAAATTTTAACAGGAAGAATAAATAAAGTATAAAATGGGGGTGGGATTAAACAGGTCATACTTCCTTCCACTCCTTTTCAAACATTTTTTGTATTTGTATATTTCTTTTATTGATTGTGTGCTACTTATAATCTTCATCTTCACTGAACAGAATTTGTTTTGAAATGACAGAAAATTTAAATTTAGTAAGGCCCCCACTGCAAACATCACATTCATTCCACCAGACTGAACAGAGCCACAGGCAGTGTGTGGGGATAGCCCACTACAGAGGCAAAAGTGTACAAGAAGATATTTGTAGAGGCCATTTTTAGTTCTGCTTCTGTAACCATGGTGATTTAACCTTCAATTTATTAATCTAACCCTGTTACTTTGTGATCTCTTCAAATGTTAATTAATGATGTAATTTCACCAGAAGGTGGTAGGAGTGGTCATCGAACGGGTCCGGTCACAACCGCATGTGGCGACTATCTTTCCCCACTCTCAGAGCCCATTCTCGGCCAGAGGTCAGTTGGTCTATTGTAACGAGGCGGGCTGGAATGGGACTACCAGCGTTCCACCCATTGAGGACGGTGTGAGACTCTGCTTGCTCCCATCTTCCACTCCCTGGCTGAGCGGGAAGCCGGCCCTGCCGTCAGAGAGGGACAGGATGACGGCAGTGCTCCTAGACCGGTGCTATGCTAATGCTGCCCAGGTGATAGCATTGGCTAGCAACATGGCGGGCCTCGGATAGGGTCATACATGAGTGTCTGCACTCACGCCTGAGGAGATAGATGAAGTCCAGACCACGGCGGCAGTACTTCTCAGAATGTCCCAAGCCTTCACCGTGGATGGATAGACCGACTGGAGTCAGATTCCAAGTCTTCATCGTCAGTCTTGTCATGAGCAACGTGACGCCTGACGCCATGACGGGAGCAAGTTCCCCTCTACGGTCACTGCTGCTGATCATGTTCCTGTGTTTCGGGGTGCGGGACAGGGGAGCTCCGGGAAGAAGAACAGCTTTCGCCGGGGGAGGGGCCCTGCTTCCACTCACTCCTATCCTTCTCCCTCTGCTAATGATTTTGCCAATAAAGGCCGACAGGCCCGTTACTTCCTCCATAAAGAGAAGGCTTCTTATTCATCTCTAGAGCATGAGCGCTCTAGCACTCCTGGGTCTACAAAGTTCAGTGTGTGACTCGCACGCTGCACAGGCGGATTGTATTCAACTCCTGAAAAAGTTATTACTACAATGTACCGTGTTTACTTCAGTCTGTTTCCAGCGCAGCTCTAGCGTGACATCATGAGTGGGCGGAGCCAACACGGGAGAGCTGAGCCTTAAAGTGACAGCGCCAAATCAGACCATTCACTTTGGACTCATGATGAGAGCTCATCCAAACCGCTTGTATAAGATAATTATTGTGTGTTTCATGTTGCAAAACGTGATATGGTAACCTAAATGTATCCAAAATTGACTGTATAATGTTCAAAATAGTATAATATAGGACCTTTAATCTTGCAACAACACAAAATTAAATATGGTTTGAATACAATAATATGATTAACAATGGATCATTTCTGGGCAATGAATAAAGGAAGTAAATCAAGATATGAGTACCAGCTTATACGACATTGAATGAAGGAGGTAGATTGAGGGGAGATAGAATATCAATGAGGGCTATTGTGAAAAAGGGCAAGACTATGTTTCAGTATTTGACTACGGTTGAGCAGTATAAGGGATAACTAATTTACAAAAGGCTAAAAGATAGCCATATTTGCTAAGACGCCAACTCTTTGTCAATTGTGCGAGCTTACTTTGGTTGGAGTGGAGGCAGGACGAGAGGCTGGGGTTTCCAAAGTGATATTACCAGAGAGCAGAGATGTACACAAGTCTTTTTGTGCAAGTCCAAGTCAAGTCTCAAGTCTTTGACCACGAGTCCAAGTCAAGTCCGAGTCTTTTGGTCACAAGTCCAAGTCAAGTCACAAGTGTCTTTGCATACGCAGCTTAATGTTAGTACTTGAAGCTTGATATGGCTGTCTTATTAATAAATCTATTGTATATGAATGTATCATTTTGAAAAAGTAAGCTAACAAAAAAGATAATAACAATGTCCCCCTATCTACAATCGTGTTGCCAAGGGAACGCTGGAAATATGTGATGTAAATAATTGAGAAGTATAAATTGAACACTAAATTGAGCTCCTAAACGCAACTTAAACGCACCAAACTTCACCCAAAATTCAAGACCGTAGAGTAATAATTTTTTTTGCCACCGCCATACAAACCCATTAAAAGGGATCTTGACAGCGCACCCTGAAAAAATGGAAATACATTACTCCAATGGGAAGTAAAAGTAAATTTTTTTGCCATAAAGTCATGAAATTTGGTATACACATTCTTCACATCATGAGACTATTCAGTTTCACGTCCTGAAGTCTCCCAACCTTCCTTTGATCCTCGGCTACCCCTGGCTTCGCCGCCATAACCTCCACATAGACTGGTCTACGGGGTCCATCCTAGGGTGGAGCCCCTCCTGTCATCAGGTCTGCCTCAGGGAGGTGGTCACGCTCCCACCAGCCTCCAGTACCTGTTTGGCCTCCGACCTGTCCAAAGTGCCCACCGACTACTACGACTTCTGTGAGGTGTTAGGTAAGGCGAGGGCCACCTCTCTGCCTCCTCACCGGCCCTACGACTGTGCCATCGACCTCCTTCCCGGCACCACACCTCCTAAGGGGCACCTCTAATCCCTGTCTGCACCGGAAAGGGAGGCCATGGAGGCCTACATCAATGATGCCTTGGCTGCCAGGCTCATCCGGCGGGGTTCTTCTTCGTGGATAAGAAGAATGGCTCTCTGAGGCCCTGCATAGACTGCAGGGGCCTGAATGACATCACAGTGAAGAATCGCTACCCTCTTTCCCTCATTGCCTCCGCTTTCGAGCTGTTACAGGGGGCCACCATCTTCACCAAGCTGGACCTCCACAACGCCTACCATCTGGTCCGTATCCGGGAAGGCGATGAATGGAAGACGGCCATCAACACACCAACCAGACACTATGAGTCTGGCCCCGGCCGTGTTTCAGGCCCTCATCAATGACATGCTAAGAGACATGCTCAATAAGTTTGCTAATAAGTTGCTCTCACCTCCTCCAAGGTACCCTTCCGCTGGACTCAAGCCGCCGAGGAGGCGTTCCAGCACCTGAAGGGCCGATTGAGTTCGGCCCCCATTCTCCTGGTCCCTGACCCGGATAGACAATTTGTGGTGGAAGTGGATGCCTCTGATGTGGGAGTGGGAGCGGTCCTCTCTCAACGATCCACTAAGGACCAGAAGCTGCACCCCTGCGCCTTCTTCTCCAGGTGTCTGTCACCCGCAGAGAGAACCTACGACATTGGCAACCGGGAACTGTTGGCGGTGAAGTTGGCACTGGAGGAGTGGAGCCACTGGTTGGAGGGAACCAAGCAGCCCTTCCTGGTGTGGACTGACCACAAGAATCTGGAATATATCCGTTCAGCTAAGATTACTGAACTCTCGTCAGGCCCGGTGGGCACTGTTTTTCACCAGGTTCAATTTCTCTCTCTCCTACCGGCCAGGTTCCCGCAATGTTCACGCCCTGTCACGCCAGTTCCTAGTCGGGGAGGAGAGCACCTGTAGTCCAGACACCATTCTTCCTGCTACACGCCTGCTACCCACACTCACCTGGGGGGTGGAGGAGCGGGTGAAGGCCGCCCTGGTGAACCAGCCGGGGCCCAGTTCCTGTCCCCAGGACAGGCTGTTCGTTCCCCAAGACTTGAGGTCAAACGTCCTGCAGTGGGCCCACGGTTCCCGGCTCACCTGTCACCCCGGGATCCAGCGAACTAAGGAGGTCCTGCAGCGATGGTTCTGGTGGCCCACGCTAGAGGAAGACACCAGGGAGTTCGTTAACGCCTGCCCAGTCTGCAACCAGCATAAGGCTCCCCGCGGGGCCCCTGCCGGGTTCCTGCAACCTCTGCCTGTGCCTCATCGACCCTGGTCTAACAACCACCCCCGTTACAGGGAGGGCCTATTGTTTTCGCTCGGATTATTAGGCCCGAGCTGGCGATGGCAGGGAGGGCCTATTGTTTTCGCTAGGATTATTATCATTATTAGGCCCGAGCCGGCAATTTTTTTTAAATTTTATTTTATTTTGGAGGTCCCATTCAAATTCATAAAAAGGTGACTCGACAGTGCACCTTGGAAAAGTGGAAATACATTACGTCAATGGGAAGTGAAAGTACTTTTTTTTTGCCGTAAAGTCACAAAATTTGATATGCACATTCCTTACACCGAGTTAGTTTGTCTTAGAGACATGAAATTTTTTACATATATCTCTTATGTCATGACGAACAAAAAAGCCAATGACAATGACCCCCTATCTACAACTGTGTTGCCATGGCAACCACCCAAATGTGTGAAAACAGCGAATGGGAGGTGAAAAATTTAGTTTGTCGTAGCATTATGAAATTTGGTACACACATCCAACATGAGATCAGGAGTAAAAAAGTCTACGGTGACCACGCCCTATCGCCAACTGGAAGGTGGCCATTTTGACTTGAACATGTAAAAATAGAGTGTCATAAAATTTGGTCCATTGAACATGGCCAGAAGCTCACCAAACTTTGCACAAAATTCAAGGCCAACAAAATGAATTTTGTTTTCAGTCCCAAAGAAAGAACATTGAAAAATGTGTCAGTGGCGACCCGTAAAAAACACAAATACATTGGGCCTATGGAAAGTGAAAGTGCCTTTTTTCCAACATAGAAAAATGAAACTTGGTAGACACATAGGGTGTGTCAAGGCAAACAAAAAATTACATTATGGCCTCACCCCAAACCCACAAGGGAGTCCGCCATTTTGAGTGGAACATGCAACCCCAAAAATCACACCCTTCATTCTTGTCCTAGGGTTTTTATCCAAAAGGCTCCAAATTTGGTCAGAATCATCTAGACACGAGTGCTGACAAAAATTATCAAATCGTTTTTTGATATCTTAATGGGTGTGGCTGCAACGAGCCCCTAACGAGTAGGTCATTTTGGGAAAAGTTATTCTCCTGTAACTTTCACATACATTGTTGGATTTGGTGGGACCCAATGAAGAGTTTGTGCACATTAATGACCTGAACACAGTGATATGCAAATGATCTTTAAAACTGGCTCTCCAGCACTATACAGTCTTGCCCAGAACAATTATCCTTGCGGTTTTAAGTTGAGGCGAAATGAAGTCCTGTCAAGGACATTTACTCCCGCGGTTGCAAGGGGGGGGGCAACGTGCAGTCTCCCCAAGGATACGTGCCCCCCGTGGTCACAAGGGATGCGAGGGCCTTTGACACCGCTTGCGGCTTTGAACGTGCTCAAAAACTCACCAAACTTTGCCCAAAATTCTGGATTGGCGAAAAAAAATATATTTTGGAGGTCCCATACAAATCCATAAAAAGGTGGCTCGACAGTGCACCCTGGAAAAGTGGAAATACATTACGCCAATGGAAAGTGAAAGTACAATTTTTTTTGCCGTAAAGTCACGAAATTTGGTACACACATTCCTTATATGGCTTTGCCCCCAGACAAACAGGAAGTCCGCATTTTGGGTGGAACATGCAACGCCCAAAATCACACCCCTCATATAAAATCCTTATTCCTTCTAGGGTTTTCATCCAAAAGGCTGCACGTGTGCCAACAAAAGTTATCCATAGTTTCTTATAACTTATCGGCCCCTACAAATGTATAATGGGAACCAAAAATTTAATTTGTCGTAGAGAGAACACTGAAGTCACAGATGTCAGGTTTTATACTCCTTATATTTTAACTACTTTGTCCAAGGGCGTTTGACAGAATGAGTTTAAATTTGCACAGCATCATCTTCAGAAGTGGGACATCAAAAGTTATCCAAAGTCTTACGGTTTTTCCATGGCCCTGCCACAAATTTTGTGTTAGTTTTGTGATTTGCCAACATCCCGTATTTCTCTCAAACATTGTTGGATTGAGTCGGACCCAATGAGGCAGTTGTGCACAATGACGCCCTGAACACACTGATATGCATGTGTAATGGCTACCTTTTGAAATGGCTCTCCAGCGCCCCCTACAAATTTTAAATGGGACTTTGAAATTTACTTTGTTATAGGTGAATGAAATGTCTCTTTTTTTGGCATAGAGACAGAAAATTTGTTACACACATTCCTTACATTAAGCCAAACAAAGAATATAATCATGGATTTGCCCCTTGACAAACAGGAAGTTGGCCATCTTGGACTGAAGTTGCACAGTCAGATATCGTACTCCTCATATTTTAACAAAGTCGTCCGTGGGCCTAGAATGAGCTCAAAAGGAGCTTCAAACTAACTCATTATCATGTAGACACCTGTGCAATAAAATGTATCAATTTGGGCTTGGATCAGCCTTGGGTGGGGCCAATACAAGGCCGCCAATATAGGATTACAATTTGGTCCGGGCTTTGGAGACACATTTGACATTATTGTGAAGTTGGCACTTCGAAGCCTGAAAAGTAGTCCTCCTGAGGACATTTGCCTCCGTGGTTGCAAGGGGAGGCAATATTCAGTTCTCCCACGGTTGCAAGGGTAGCCCCCCGGGCGCAAGAGGAGGCGAAATGCAGTTGTAGCACCTATGCTGTAAGACAGAGGACAATAAGCTACAGGACCAGTTCTAGATTCGGAAGGAGTGGTGACTAATGTATAATAAGAGCCAGAGCCAAGTAAATGCAAATGGAAAGCCGGCAATTTACTTTGAACGATAGACAAAACAACAAATACAATACAAATTTAGTACTTTATGTCACTATATAAGGTACTTTTAAAACACCCTGTGCGAAATAAAGGTTCAGTTTAAGTTCTTTCTGTAATCTAATTTTAAATTATGATGGCCAGTCATGTGTCAATTTGAGTGTTAAACCTATTAATTTTTTGCTTAATTTAGGGTTTAAGCTCATCTTTAGGTTCTCTACAATCACCCAATTCACTTTTTCATATCAGTTGTATCACCCAAAAATTCAGAAGTGCACCTTTAAAGTTTACAAAAATCATCCAAAAACCAATTCAAACAATGGAAATTTCAAAGCAATGACAGAACAGTGTTTCTAATTGTCCATGAGCTTAGCAAAATACTCTCAATGTTGATTAGCAGGTGTGTTGGAATTAGCTCTTATTTCTTTGAAGTTTAATCAATCCGGAACAAAATAGTACAATCCAAATCCTACCGCAACCTTAGAGTGGCAGTGAGTTCGAGGCGAAACAGGACCATGTGTTGAGACAGTCCTTGGAATCGCGCTCTGTGTGGTGGCTCACCTTATCCGTTACCCTGGTCCAAGTCCAAGTCCTGAACCAGCGATCTAAGCAATCTTCACGGTAGGGAAAAAACCTGGCCTGCAGGACAGGCCACAGAAATGTCAATTTAGCCATAAAACCAAAACTACAAAAGCATAAGCAGGCTGTGTCACTAAGCTGCGGAGGCTACATGACGAAGTTCAACACAAAATGGCGGCCGCTTCTTTTCACTCATATTGTAATAAGGCACATTTTCATATGAATATACAAAATAAAATACATTAGAGATGTAAACAGTTTAAAATAAAGATACAAATAACTTGTGCTTTGTATTTACTGCTCTTTGCCGTCTTCAGCAGGGCTGAATCGCGGCTTAATTGCCTTGTTACCGTGACAAGCACTTCACAAAGTAGACAAAATCGCAAAAGGAAACTCACCAAAACCCTTCTTGTTTCGACTTTTAGTCGTCTCCAGCTCACACCCCTCCGGTTTGGTAAGGCTGAAGGCTTGTGTCAAAACTTTTAATAATTCTACCTTATGCTAGCTTATAGCTGCATTGCTTTGAGTGCCAATCTGTTTACTCTGCTTGAAGCTTCGTGCTGCTACTGAGCCTCTCCAGTGGGGGGAAGGGTTGCTCTGGGAGTGTCTTGGAAAAGTTTATCAACAACAAAACAATTACAATCCTTAATTTAAAACAAAACAATAAATACCATGAATTATTTATTTAACAAATATTTATGTATTTATTACCGCGTAGTTTTTTAACAGCTTACAGCTTTAATTATATTTTACTATTTGTGGTTTATTCTTTTGCATTGCCTATTCTATCCAAAACAATTAAGTGATAGTCACATTGTGTGAGTTGATGCATAAGTTGGTGCCATAGTAAAGCACAAGAGCCTTAATGTACAGTTCTTGAGCTGTAACTCAATTTGGGCTTGTTTCTTTTATGTTCTCCAGTCTTTACTCATGACATCCATGGACCAACTGAGCAATTAGAAGACTACTGTATAAACATCAAGAATCAAAAGGTAATACAAGTCACACTTGAGAGCTATATTCTCAGAAATTTCTTTTTAAAAAATGCAACAAACCACATCATATACCTTCCACAAACATCAGGTATACCTGAGGAAGACACAGGAATTCAGAAAGCATCACAATTTGCAGGTCCTTGGATGAGTACAAGGACAACTTGTGTCTGTCTTGGACTTTGTGACTTCCTGTTGTCTGCAATGACTGTCCATAGCTAAAGCCAAAAATCACATGTATTTATACTAATGGACAATGAAGCAACTGGACCCTGGCAAAGTGTATGTTTTTTGTTCTCCATGACCTGTGTTACATCTGGATTTTTAGAGAGACATTACTATTAAACATTTTGTTACAGCCAACAAGTGTAAAACGGTGGGTATAAGAATCTGTATCTCCAAGTCCGAGGCCATGGTTCTAAACCGGAAAAGGCTGGCTAGCCCTTGTTACAGCCCCTGCTGTAACCCGTGCAAGCCCTTGTTCCCAGTTAGTGGCCTGCACTACTGTCCTGCTCCTGGCTTTTGTGTAATGCTGCCTTCTCTGCCTGTGTTAGTGTATGCCCCAGTCGTCAGCCAACCTTAAGGCCTTGTTGGGGTGAATGGGATTCTTGAGAACAGCTCACCTTGCTCTCTATGTCTCTTTTGTCAGTGTCGCCAAAGTGTCTTTGTTATATTTATTATATTAGTATTTTTTATTTATAATTTTAATTTGCAGATAAAAGACGGCTCAAAGACAATAAAGTACAATACAATCTACAAACCATTACACAGGACAAAGTAGACAAAACAACATAAAGGGCTAAAAAAAAAAAAAATAGATAAGTGGCAATTGGTACAGTTTTTACAGTTTAGAGTTTACAGTACAGCCATTTCAAAATGTTTACATTATTGTTACATTACTACCATTGCCATTATCCTATTTATTATTTATATGGGCATCATTTATTTAAATAATCATATGTGTATATTGTAATTTAATATATTATATACACAAAAGACGCACAAAGGTGGCATGTAATCATGATTAAAAATTTAGATATCTTTTATATTAGATTTATATTTTGTCAGTTTTCCTCTCAATTCCTCCTTTATGTTGGACCATGATGTTTCATCAGTCTGAGTGGTACACTGGTCTCTGAGGAGTGGGGTTACACTTTCCATTGATAACAAGTCCATAAAGCAGGGGTTCAAGCAAAAAAAGATCAATTGATATTTTTCCCTTTCAAAATCATATTCCCTGGGCATACAAGCCACACCAAAGTTTAAGAGCGGCCCATTTTTTTTCTTTTTGCAATTAGGAGTGTAGTACAGAGAGTATACAGAGAATATGCATTAATTTACACTATTTAAATACTCAAGAACAATTGTGTCTTAAAGGATTTTGATTTTATTTATCAAATTAGGAAACCCAGCAGAGAAGTGAGTCAATATGACTAACATTATTAAAGTAATTTCTTTTTTTACGTGAATTACTGTCAGTAGGCCTATGTGTATGAGTGAGGGCATGTACAATATTAGCTCTTCTTGAGGGTCGGTACTTCACCCTTGTCCTCATCAAAGTATCTAATCAGAACAATAAGGATCCTGTCCACGTTTGCATTTGTTGACTCATCTGTATTTAAAGAGAAAGTCTCCCTGCAGCTTTGACAGTTCAGTTTAATACCGTGCAGAAATGGCTTGTGTGTAGAGGCTGTAAATTAGACATTGACAATCTAGAACAGGGGTCTCCTATTAGTTTTCTCTAAGGGCCAAGCATACAACACGAAGGGCCAGAAAAAAATTCCATGTAATTGTAAAACCAGTATTGATTAAAGAATAGGTCTAGAACAGTGCATCTTTACCTTTTTGTTTGTTAATATATCGCACGCTGCTGCTGCGCAGTCATAGAGCCTGAGTGGCTGCTCGTGTTGCGGTGCGTTGTACTTAATAAAAAGGATGTAGTAAATCTCCACACCGCTGATTTGACTCGCTCCATCTTTTCATCTTCCCCCAAGACCTGACAGTGTAGTGCCACAGACATAGGGTTATACATAGTAGATTAAACCTATGTAGTTACTCAATATCCGATCCAACTTTTTTTTGTTTATAATGGGATAAGTTCCCAGTCTGAGTATTGGATAGTTACATACGGTCAACTTTACGTTTTTTTGAGCAGACCATGCTGCTGGAGGTGGTGGATGCTATCTGTTTTTTGATAGTTGTTTTGCTAGTAGATGAAAGAGCAGGCGGGATAAAAACAGCGTAATGTCAGAAGTAGCGCACATAATTTGGATTTACGTTTATTGTGTAGATTGGGTTGTTGCGGTCCAGTCAGTCGGCCAGGTCCGGCCCGTGGTCCGCTAATTGGGGATGGCTGATCTAAAAAGTGTGCTCTGATCTTTAGACAGGTCATGCTCCAGAATAATAGTAATAATAATATCATGCTATGAATGAACATATCTTTCATTCATCATCACCAACTTTTAGATCATAGACATGGTCTTCCATAGGTGCCAGTGCCCGGAAAGAGGAGGTATGAATGAGTGAACGAATGGCGCGAATGGTGTGTGCCTTCTGTTTAATGGCATATTAACTTTTTTTTTCCATTTCTGCAAGCCAATCCCTTCTCCATTTCATTTAACTGTCTTATCAATGGAGCGCCTTCCTCCACTAACTGCGCATCCATGCTGATATAGCTGTGATGCTAGGTTAACGATTACCTTCGAGTCGAGGTACTTCTTTTTTTAATAACAAAACAGACCCCCCACCACTGCCACACAAACTTCTGATTGGCTGAAAACATGGCTCTGGCTAGCTTTATTGGTTAAGAGCACCATCAGTGTGTAGTGCCTACCCTGCCATGGTAAAACAGCAATAATCATTTGCAACTTGACAACTGTTACCCTCATTTTTCCACTTGACAGAAATCTTTTCCTAATTATTCCAATTGACAGAAATCTGTTGTAGCGATGGAGAACTTTAAGCTCTGCCATAAAGTCTCAACCAGTTGTGGATACTAAAGCAGTCTGGTTCATGTGTTTTCCAGTTCATTTGTATAATTCTTTTTACTGACCTAAACCTAATGATGCAGTCCTTTGTATAGCTTTTGAAATGGTATTTTGTGTAGTTAACACCAAGATGTTTAGTATGATAGGATTTCTTCCAGTAGAACTGACAGGTCTGTTGGGCTGGCCACGCCTGGGAACAACAGCGCATAAGACATGTCACACTAGCCAAGTGTGACGCTTCTGACGAAGACAGAAGTGACCGTCCAAACATGTCAAGGTAATAAAATCATCTCTCACCTACATTTGTCTGATATAGAAATCCTATCATACTTGAACTAATAAGAAGACATGATGAACATCCTTATCCTACTAAGATGTTTAGGTATATTCACATTCAGCAGATCTTGGGAAAAAGTCAATAACACAATTTTCAGAAATTCTCCACAACAGGACATGGCCAAAGCAGGTGAATTAGAGAACCAATCAGTGTCTTTGTTATATTTATGAGTTTAGACTTAAGTAGCGCCTGTTTGAACCTTTTGTAGTCAATTTGAACAAATTTTGGTTATAATTTTCATAAACTTTTCTTTTAAATAAATTAATACATTTTACATCTTGGTTGGTTACTTTCCTTTCCCCTTGCAGAGGGGGTTGAACACAGCCCTCTCCAGGTTGGAGAAGAGTTTTTGCCTCAAGTGGAGTATCTTGGGCTCTTGTTCATGAGTAAGGGAAGGATGGAACAAGAGATCAGCAAAGCCGTGATGTAGTCGATGTACCGTTCTGTTACCTACTGACCTGTACCTACTCTCAACTATGGTCACAAGCGCTGGGTCATATCAGAAAAGACAAGATCTTGGATACATGTGGCCAAAATGAGCATCCTCCACAGGGTGGCTCGTTGCTCCCTTAGAGATAGGGTGAGGGAAAGGGAGGAGCTTAGAGATTTGTTTTTTACAAGAAAATAAAAACATACAATTCAAAGATATATTAATATTTAAGAACTGTCATTATGTGAATACAACCAGGTCCCTCCAGTGCAAGAGACATGAGATATTAAGAATTAGAATTAGATGATTTGGTTCCATACATTACTTTAAAGTTTTTTTAAAACATTGTTATAGGAAACAATATCCAACCTGTCATTGCATTTCACTCAAAAGAAGACAGTTAAAGCAAAGAAATGATGGGCAATATATACGTCACTTCTGTTGTGTTTTTTTTTATCTTATTTTGTTACATATTATTAGTATCTTTCCTTATAGACAAATTTGTATTTGTGTTTGGACTGTGTATAACATATATAAATAAAATTTCAGTTATTATAAAATTCAGAGAAATCCAAAGTGCTTACAGGAGAACTTGGGTGGATGTTTACAGTGCAGACATCCCCCAAACCTCAAGTCTTAAATTTTTTAATTTTCAATTTTAATTTAAACTTAGGTCTTTGTCAGTTAGCTGGGCCTGGATCTGCTAAGGGTATAGTGTGCAACACCTCATCCAGAAGCTGCAGTGCCCGGTGTAGGTGCACCTCCACCCAGCAGGGAGTGTGTTTGATGCTCGGCCGAGGGTAGTCGGGCCCCCAGCCCTTTACAAAGCTGAGCCGTAGAATACAAAGTCGCCTGAGGTCATCAACACCGATCCCAGCTGCTGCAGACAGGCCTGTGGTAGAAAACAGTGTTAACGCTTTGTTCTTGGCACACCTCATTCTCTGCTCTGTTACCCGCACAAGTGTAAATAAAGGTCATGTCATGTAAAAAGTGTAAATACACTCACTGACTGCTGAGGCGATGCCTCCAGCGCTGCCTGGGCCTGGAATGTTCCCTGCCACAGCAGCAGCCTGAGCAGCAGCAGCAGCCTGAGCTGTGGCTGCCTGCTGCTGCATCTGTCTGTGGCACTGACACAGGTCAAACACCTACAACACACACACAGAGCTGAATTCATTTCCCTTTGTTTGTTGAGTGTTAACAGCGTGTATGTACACCGTCCTACTTTGATGTAGGCCCCAGGGTAGATCTTGTGCACAGCATCACCAGGCGCTCTGCCTGCTTCTCTGTCGAGGTAGTAACTCTGTACAAACACAGCATGGTCACTCATGCAGCGCATCCACACATCCCCCTCCCCACGACATTCCAGCTGCACCCCTTTACCGATGTGTAACCTGGGAAACAGTGAATAGCAAAGAGGGGCAAAGTAAAAATGAGCTTTTTTTAGACAAAAGATGCAGATTACTCACCTGGCTCTCTCACTATCATCAGTGCGGTGTACATTGCTCAGCTGTCCCAGGCAGAAGCGATCTCCTCCTGATGGGTCGACGTATCCATCCACAGTCACCACGGGGCAGCTGGAAGGGACCTTAAACATCTCTCCCACCTGAACATCCATTTCAAAGTAGGAGATGGAACACCAAAATTCAGGCCCTACAGGGGAAATATATAAAGGCGACAAACAGACTGGCACTATTGTTTCAGTCAAAATCTTGAGCACTTGAGAACTAGCACTTTGTTGTGTGAAATAAGAGAAGGACACATTGTGAATACATTTTTACTGTAGGCTGTGGGGCCTGTGTTTGTCCAACTTCACATCCAATGTCAAACATTTAAAACAGTGTTTTTTAACCCTTTTTTGAGCCACAGCACACTTTTTACATAAATAAATTCTCAAGGCACTCTAAGAGTCAAAAGTTTTACAAAATGACCCTTTTCTCTTCTGACTGCCATAAAACTGTAGAATCAATGGCAGACGAAGTCTGAACCAACTAATTTGAAGAGACTTTATTCTGTTAACCTTAAATGAATCGTAACAATTTCTCCACATAAACAGAACATAGCGAAGAATCCCAAGTAAAAGTAAATTTGAACAAAAGATTATTTTTATTGTATAACCTCCAGGTTGGAGTTCAACCCCTTTTTTTTCAAATATGTATCAATTGCTGTCACCAACACATGTGGCACACCTCATTAACTCTAATGAAATCAAGAACAACATAATTATTGTGCGCCCTACTTGCTGGAAAATCTAGGCCTATCCAAAAATCAGTCTGTTTGGTTGACAGTGTTTTATGGATTTGGGAGCGTTGCAAAGACTAGACAGTTATAGATAGCCTATGGGTCCAAAATACATTTTTGCTCAGGGTTACATAAGGAATGTGTGTGCCAAATTTTGTTAATTAATGACACAGTCAATATTTGGTGGTCCTTTTGCCCTCTAGGGGCAATTCTCAACTGTCCAAGAAAAATCTATTTAGGGCCAGAGGCTGATAAATATTTCCAAATTGAGCCAAATCAGACAAAGTATGTGCTTTTTCTCTATATTCTGTGTTTACTGAGTAATAACCCAAAACTAGCCAATATTATTAATATTCTACAAAATCCTCCACAACTTTCTATCAAACACCTCTCTAGATCATTCTCTTCAATGTTTAGGACCCTTGGTTAAACCCTCTCAGACCAGTTTGTTAAAGTATGAAGGGTGCGAATAAGGTGGTCACATTATCAATCCAATTTTGACTTCCTGTTGGTCATGGGCCGTGGTTACAATAGAATTTTATGTTTGGTGTGGGATAATGCATTTATGTGCCAAATTTTGTTTTGGGCCGTCCAATTGGCTGATGGTTCAATTTTGGGCCGTTACCACCGCAACACGATTGGAGCTGGGGCATGGGCATGATTGACTTTTTTGATCAAGTTCATGTGTACTAAATGTTGTCAGTCTAAGACAAAATTAATTTGTGGCATCCTATACAAATATGTTTTTTGCTCTGCAGGGGTTGCTATCGGGCCCATCCTCAATTTTCCCACAAACAGTGCCATGAAAGAGTGTCTGCCCCCTTCCTGATTTCTGATTTTGTTTGCACAATGTTTCAGATCATCAAGCAAATTTAAATATTAGACAAAGATAACTCAAATAAACACAAAATGCTGTTTTTACGTGATTATTTTATTTATTACGGGAAAAAAGCTATCCAAACCTACCTGGCCCCATGTGAAAAGGTAAAAACCTAATAACTGGTTGTGCCACCCTCAGCAGCAATAACTGCAATCAAATTTTCGCAATAACTGGCAATGAGTCTTTTACATTGCTTTGGAGGAATGTGGCCCACTCTTCTTTGCAGAATTGTTTTAATTCAGCCATATTGGAGGGTTTTCGAGCGTGGAACTGCCTTTTTAAGGTCAGGTCAAAGCACCTCAATTGGATTTAAGCCCGGACTTTGACTAGGCCACTCCAAAACCTTCATTTTATTTTTTTTAAGCCATTCAGGGGTGGACTTGCTGGTGCGTTTTGGATCATTGTCCTGCTGCACAACCCAAGTGCCCTTCAGCTTAAGGTCACAAACTGATGTCCGGACATTCTTCTTCAGAATGTTCTGGTTGAGAGCAGAATTCATGGTTTCGTCAATCACAGCAAGTTGTCCAGGTCCTAGAGCAACAAACAGCCCAAGACCATCTCACTACCACCGTCATATTTGACTGTTGGTATGATGTCTTTTATCTGAAATGCTTTGTAATTTTATGCCTTGTAACCAAGCCACTCAGACACGCCCTCATAATGAGTCCTCACGTAAGGACACCACCATAACCATTAAATCTTATTATTGCTATTTTCATTCATTCATTCATTCATCTTCTACCGCTTATCCCACTCGTGGGGTCGCGGGTGGCTGGAGCCTATCCCAGCAGCTTTGGGCCTTAGGCGGGGTACACCCTGGACAGTGGCCAGTTCGTCGCAGGGCTGACACTTAGATGTACATTGACAGACAACCATTCACTCTCACATTCATCCACTAGGGGCACTTTAGAGTCACCAATTCACCTATACATGCATGTCTTTGGATGGTGGGAGGAAGCCGGAGATCCCGGAGAGAACCCGCAGACTCCTCACAGAAAGACCAGAGTAAGCCAATGATGTTTGAGTTGGCTATAATCAGCCAACGATGTTTTTTGGGTCGGACGGGATTTGAACTCACGACCTTCTTGCTGTGAAGCAGGAGCGCTAACCACTCTGCTACCGTGCACCCTCATTATTGCTATTTTAAGGCAAAAAAAAAAAGCTTACGTTTAATATTGCAATACAGTAATCCTATAATTTCAGAAAAGATTGATTTGAATCTATATTAATATTACATTCTTAAAATAACTCAATCAGTATAATTGGGGCCTTTGTTGAATTGTATTTCACATTGTATTTCACTGACTGTGTATTGTTTCCTGAAGGAGATGATTCAGACAAACCTGACTAGTGTGTGTTGAAGACCAGACTAGACATAGACAGACAGAATAAAAAGCATTTGTTTGTGTGCATTACAGAAATGATATCCTATGGTACTATCTATTACAATACATATTTTTTCGCCTTACTTTCCACATGTGCTGTCACAGTTTGTCAATTAAAAATGAACAATGCACGGCCATATTTTTCATTTTATTGCACTTATTTTTCACACAACATCCTAATTGTGGCCTGAGCATAAAATCCTTAAGTTTATTTAGGATTCTCATTTAAGATCATTTTAAAACACTCTCAGGCAGCAGTTAAAAACAGTAAAGTAAATTGTGTTAATGCTGCACATTTGCAGTGGTCCTTGGTTTAGCGTTATATGAACTAAAAGATCATGGAGGCATTATAAATCTACTATTTGAATATCTTCATGTGTTATATGCTTAAACATAGCTGTTTTACTATTACATATAATATCACATATAAATAAGAATGAGGCTTTATTATTTCACTGTCAAAATGTGCCTCCCTCAAATACTAAAGCATTAATGTACAGAAGTTGCAAATTAGGGAAAGATATTAAAAAAGATATGAGGGATATAATGAAATACGTTCGAAAAACACGGTTTATTTTTTAACAGAGCTAGAAAGGTTTATCAGACTAAGATGAAAATTTCCTCATGCTTACAACTATGATATAAATAAAAATACTTTAATATTGATAATAATGATCTGATATTTACAGCAGGAGTTAAACTAAACTTTGTTGTGAAGTTTGTGGACTTACCCTGAGCTGAGAGACGACAGACTGACCCCGGGGTTCCACTGCATGCGTTGCGGCTCCGCTCCGCTGCGGAATGCCACCGACGGACATCGCACACCCGCGCCCACTGGACGCGTTTCAGATCCGCTGCGCTGCGGAGCGGAGCAGCTCGAAAGAGCATGCGCGAGAAATACGAGATGCCGCAAAAAGCAATTGATAAAGACGTGTGCACGACCCATACAACTGTTTATCCAGAAGAAGGAGGACCAGAAAACAAGTTTAGTTTGCAATCACTTTTACTTCACGGAGACTTTCCTCATTAAATTGAGTACAAAAAAGCTTTGTTTTTGCAGCTTTTACGGCATTTAATGCTTACTCGTGTATATATACGTATAAATATTTGAAATAAGAAACCTAGGTGCGTATATTTTTGTATTACTTTGAAAATCCGGATGCTGTGCTTGTTTGTTTTCTGTTCTGGTGTGATCTGATCTGTGTATATTGATGTGGACTAGCTCCGCCATCAAAGAAAATAGAACTGCTACCTATCTCGTTCGCTGCGCTGCGCACTGTCGGATCAGAGCCGCAACGCAGTGAATGCAGTGGAAATGCTCTCATTGAAAACAACGGATGCGTATTTGTTGCGGAGCGCGTGGCGGAGCAGAATGGAGCCGCAACGCATGCAGTGGAATCTGGGGGTGAGAGGCCAGATCCACGACAGTTAGCAGCAGCTGTTAGCATGTTGTTAGCCGTTAGCTTGTTCAGCTCCGGTCAGCTCTGAGATGAAGGGGCGTGTTTCTGAACCGCGTATTTGAAAAGCCGGCCCAGGATGTGTTTAGACGCTTCCCTCTCTACCCATTTTAGTGACATCCTCCATAGTGTATGGAGCTATATTGGGGTCATAATCTTCAAACGTCAAACTTGAAACTGAAAGTCCAAGTCATATACTTTGAAAAATAGTAAAATGAATTTCACTTTTTTTCTAGGAATTATTTTTTCAGATTCAGTTTCAAATGTTATTTTTTAAGTTTCTGATTTTTTTTTCACGTTCAGATTTTTTTGTCACCTTCAGATTTTTTTTTTCACCTTCAGATAACCTTTTTTCAGTTTCAGATCACATTTTTTCACTTTCAGATTTTTGACCCTGTTCTTGCGTGGGGGGGTGTGACTAGAGCTGAGGGGCGTGCCGTTGCTATAGTGACTACATGTTCACTGAAGGCTGGGATGGGCCTCCTTCTTGGTGCGTTCAGGGAGTGTAGGGGAAAGGAGCATTAAATAAACAGCATGCTTATTATTATTATTATTATAGATACTGAGCGGCAAAAACAACAAGAATTTCACTTATATTTTCTTTTAATACACTTTAAAGTATAATAACGCTGCATTTTACACTGAATATAGGCAATAATTTATATTATTTCATAAAGTTAAGATACTCTGGGAAACTGCGTTTCCCTCCCCCGTGTCCTTCAACGCATGATCCTCGGAACACAGGGCAACATGCATGGCGTCTCTGCAGCCCACTGACACTCAGGTAAAATATGATTTTGCCATAAACAATAAGTGTTTTAGGGTAACATTAAGGTTAATGAGGTCCGGAACAAGTTTTCTTTCTGACGTTATAACATACTCGCAACCCAGTTCTGCCCATACAACCTAGGCTCACTGTTTATGCTGTGTTTACATTTCGCGCATCTTCCATGGCCGCTTTGGCAGGGCTAGCCTGTCGGTCTCGATATGCTAACCTGCTGTCCCGTCTGCTACACTATTACGCAGACTATTGTATTTTAGCTCTGAACCATTGTTGGGTAAGGTATTGGGGATAGAGAGTTATTTTTATGCACAGTACACATCTAGTACACATCTGTTGTTGTCTTGGTCCTGGTTTAGACCTAGTTTAGGAGTGGGTATGGTGGTGTTTTGGACCTGGTTCAGTGTTTGAGAGTCATTAGAAAGTCATTAGATCATTAAAATAGTACATGAGGTAAATCCTCAGCATTACACAGAAACTTGCTAAAAAATAAACTTAAATGCTTACTAAACCTTTTTATTTTTTGTTGTTGTTAACATTTATTACAGAGTAACTATAGTTCAGCGGTGGCTGCAGCTGCAAAAGGTCTCATTAATGCACTCACACATAACCTGTCCCGGGACAGCTACAAAGAGAAGAAAGGAGGCAGGAGCAGCCAGGGCCCTCACCTGTACATCAGGAAATGACAAGGTATAACAATATAATATACTTAATTATCATGTTTCTGTAAGATAATTTAACAATATACAAATGTATACCAAATCACTTTTTCTATTACGTAGAGCCTTCCCTGGTTGTTTCAGAACAACAAGCCTGCTTGGGAAACGCAAGCAGACCCCAAAAACGTGCTACTTGCACCAAAGCCTGGAAGCCTTTCAGTTTCTATGTGTACCTATTAAATGTCCACTCAGAGTCCAAAACACAGAATAGAGAATAATAAGATTACTTTTGAATTTTTACTTATGATAACACTTCTAAGTGAAAAAGTAAGTCACTCTTGGTTGGTATTTTATGTAGCTCTTCAAATGGCACTGTTATTGATGACCTGATGATGTTTTTGATGATCTTTGTATTGTTCAGCCAACACTGACCTAGGCACCCCCCATTATCCCCATACCACCACACTTCAAACCCTGGAACTTTTACCTGGATGGCTGGACACAGCAGAGTGGAAAGTGGTGGAACCATGCTGGGGCCCTAAAGAAAAAAAGATTTAGTTAGTGTTTTTACTCCATCACAGAAGTATCACATGGTCAAACCCATAGGAAAAAGAGAGCTGTGTGCTCTACTGAGAGGGAAGCTTTAGTCAAATACAGTTGTGAGTGAAATTAGGTACTAAGGAGAGACAGCACTGATTTTTTTTCACTCAAACCAAATCACAACCTCAGCTTGAATGAGTATTTATACAGAGTATAGTATGTATAAATTGAAAGCTTGATATGTTAAGGCATAAGTTGAGAAGGCAGATCTTACAGTGTTGACTTTGATGATGATGAAGAGATTGTTGCTGACTGCGACTGTTCTGCTGAGGTGCTACAGGTGCATAAGAGGCAGTGCTGTTACCTGTCCAAACAGCTGAAAGTACAAGGAGACACATAAAAAAAAACCTTAAACTAATACTAATGTTAATAAATGAATTCAGGAGGAGGAGTCAGTGGGAGAACAGAGTGTGCATCTGGCGTTGCTTCACTGAGACCTGGCACTTCTGAACAGAATTATTGTTGCTGATCTGCCTCTTCAGAGTAAATGATGAAGATGTCTCCTGACCAGCTTGACTCACTCACTCACTCACTCACTCACAGTTCTTCCATATACTACTAAATTAAGTCTACACACTGAACCTTGCTAAAAAAAAAACAAAAAAAACCCCAAAGCAATTATCTCTGGAAAGCTTCTTAGATGAGAGGGAGGGACAGAAGACAAGACTGCCGAGAAAAAGAAAGCTGCAGGTAAAAGAAAAAAGAAAAACTGAGCAAACAGGCAAGAGCCTTCCATTGAATAACTGCTGCATGGATGAACATGTTTCTCTGATGCAGAGAGTAGTTTTTCATTTCTTTTACAACCATGTTGGAAGGCTCATCCTGTGGTTGTTGAAAAGATGTTAATCTGTCTCATTGGGCTCAAATTGTGAAAGAGTGGTTCAGGGAGCAGGACACAGCATGTTTACGCATGTATTGGCCACAACAAAGTCCAGACCTTAACCACATTGAGAATCTGTGGGATATGTTTGAGAAGACTTTGTGCAGCTGTTGACTCTCACATCATAAATACAAGATCTTGGTGAAAAATGTATTATTATATATAAAACTCTGGACGGGAATAAATGTTGTGACATGCAATGTTATTCCCGTCCAGAAGCATGTTCATCCAACTATTCAATGGGAGGCCTAAATCTTGCCTATTTGCACAGTTAAATCTAGGTAGCAACTTTTGGTCAGGTAGTATATAAGACAGCAACAACAGTTAAGGTGCACAGTTGTGTGGCCAAGGGTATATATGTATATATATTGTGCTCCACGAGATTCGCCTAGCTCTGATGAGTACAGTGTTATTTTGATTTGATTTTATACACAGTGCAGGCATATTAAAATAATAATAAAAATCTTTAGCATTTAAATGTTGTATTTCTCAAGGATATGACAGAGATGATATGAGAGTGGTTTTCTGTCAGGGATTTTTTATGCCATTCAATGCAACGATTCTTTGAGCGTGGTTACACCAGTGAGAGACCAATTGGTAAAACAGTACTCAATATGCAAGAGAATCATAGCATCCAAAAACATTATTGCTTCCTTTATTGTCAGCGTAGTCCTGACCTGTCTGAAATTGTATTTGATTGTTTTAGAGATATTTTTTACGTGATTTTTGAAAATGAGAGAGGAGTCAAGAAAACACCAAAGTATTTCAATTCTCTTACCAATTCAATACCTTTTTAGTGTTTAAAACGAGACACGATTTTATGAGCCATTCTTGGATGTGGGTTATTGCAGAGTAATAATGTGGCTGACTTCTTTGATGTTTGGTGTAAATATTACTGTCATCCACGTACATTTGTACACATATATATATATATATATATACACACACACACACATATATATATATATATATAGAGAGAGAGAGAGAGAGAGATTTTTTTTTTTTTTTTTTGCATGCCTCCAGTAGATCATTTATGTAGACGGAGGATTTTGTTGTCAACTGTGTCAAATGCCTTTTTTAGATTTACAAAGGCAGTATTAATACAACTATCCAGGAAGCTTTTAGTTTTCTCCAAAAACACACTAATAGCGTAGAAATAAACTTTTGATAGGCACAAAATCCAAACTGCATGGGATGCAGAGGAGTATGGCCCTTATTCATGAAATGGGTTGGTGGAGCACAGTAAAAGCGACTCCTCACGGTCTTTCTAGAAGAAATAGAATGCTGATCTTTTTACAGTCAAATTACCAGTTTATCGCAACAGGTTTAAGCTGTTATGCACCGTGGCTGTGAAGTAATCATAACTGGTCCACCAAACAGTAACAAACCTCCCTAAATTAAAAGATGAGCCTTCAGAATTTTTAAATGAAAACAACGTAAACAAGGACAGAGACAATTAAGAGCTTCTCACAACATCTCACAACATTTTGGATTAAAGTCAAGGCAGAATGTAATGTTCTGGGATGATATGGCAACAGGAGTTGGTAGGTGACAAGGACTGGAACAGTACTGGCACAGGCTGCCCTCAGAAAACAAGGAGCACGGGCTGCGCTCTGGAAGGAGGGCGTGCAGACGTGCAGAGATGAAGCACTGAGCTGAAGACAGGATCTGGCGTGCGGAGACAAAACACTGAGCCAAAGACAGGAAGAAGCGTGCAGAAACAAAATGCAGAGCTGGAGACAGAAACAGGCGTGCAGAGCAAAGCGCTGAACTGAAGACAGGTAACACATGCAGAGGTGGTAACAGGAGGATCCTGCTAAGTAAGGTGAATACTCACAGAGGCAGACCCTGGCAGGTAGACAGACTTGAAGTAGCTGGTAGCGAATCTGGTCATACGTTCACACGACGGTACCTCCAGCACCTCTTCCTCTTTATTTCGCTGCCTGAGACATTCACTAAGTACTTTATCTGTTGGGGCCATTTTCCTGATGTATTCCAGGATCTTGGATGTTTCGTCCTGGATAGTAGTTTGGACTGTCACTAGTCCTCTGCCTCCTTCATTGCGCTTAGTGTACAGTCTCAGGGTGCTAGATTTGGGTAAAACCCTCCATGCATGGTGAGGAGCTTCCTTGTTTTCACGTCTGTGGTTTGTATCTCTTCCTTTGGCCAGCTTATTATTCCAGCAGGGTATCTGATTACTTGCAGGGCATAGCTGTAAATTCCCCTGACCTTGTTTTTGCCATTGAGCTGACTTCATTGGACTTGCCATACTCGTTATAGGTATTTGGCTGCTGCATTTCTTGTGGCCTCTTCAAGGTTGCCATTTACTAGTGGGATTCCCAGGTGCTTGTAGTTCTCCTCAATGTCTGCTATTGTGCCTTCTGGGAGTGAGACCCCTTCTTTATGGACTACCTTCCCTCTCTTTGTCACCATCCGACCACACTTCTCAAGTCCGAATCACATTCCAATGTCATTGCTGCAATGTCTCGTTTGCTCTTAGATATACAGTATACAGCTTGATGTCATCCATGTAGAGGAGGTGATTGATGGTGGCCCTACTTCTGAGTCGGTATCCATAGCCAGTCTTGATGATTATTTGGCTGAAGGGGTTCAGACCTATGCAGAACAGCAATGGGGACAGAGCATCTCCTTAGTATATGCCACATTTGATGGACACTTGTGCAATTGGCTTGCAATTGACCTCAAGGGTGGTTTTCCACAGCCTCATCAAGTTTGCATTGAAGGATCTTAAGAGTCCTGTTGATGTTGTACATCTCCAAGCATTCCATGATCCATGTGTGTGGCATTGAGTCGTAGGCTTTCTTGTAATCAATCCAGGCGGTGCACAGATTGGTCTGCCTGGTTTTGCAGTTGCGAGCAACTGTTATGTTTACCAGCAGCAGGTGTTTTGCTTCTATGGTATTTCTACCAATGCCCTTCTGTGCTGTGCTCATGTATTGACCCATATCCAGCAAATCTACTTTTGAATGGCTAAAAAAAACCCAAAATGAAGGTTTTGGCGAGGCCAAGTCAAGACTTGAATCAGATTAAAATGCTGTGAGATGACTGGAACGGCAGTTCATGCTCAAAAATGCTCCAATGTGGCTGAATTAAAACAGTCATATATATAAAAAAAAATTCCCATCTCACTCTACCCGGGTGGTCTCATCCTTTCAAGCTCGGGTCCTCTTCCAGAGGGCTGGGAGCTTGTGGGTTCTGCGCAGTATCTTAGCTGTTCCTAGAACTGCACTTTTCTGGACTGAGATGTCTGATGTTTTTCCTGGGATCTGCTTTAGCCACTCCTCCAGTTTGGGGGTCACTGCCCCGAGTGCCCCGATGACCACAGGTACCACTGATGCCTTCACTCTCCAGGCTTTTTCAAGCTCCTCTTTGAGGCCCTGGTATTTCTTTAGTTTCTCATGTTCCTTTTTCCTGATGTTGCCATCACTTGGTATTGCTACGTCAACCACAACAGCTTTCCTCTGTTGTTTGTCCACCACCACAATTTCCGGTTGGTTCGCCATTACCATTTTGTCAGTCTGGATTTGGAAGTCCCACAGGATCTTGGTGCGCTCGTTCTCTACCACCTTAGGAGGTGTTTCCCACTTTGACCTTGGGATTTCCAGTCCATACTCTGCACAGATGTTCCTATACACTATGCCAGCCACTTGGTTGTGACGTTCCATGTATGCTTTTCCTGCCAGCATCTTACACCCTGCAGTTATGTGCTGGATTGTCTCAGGGGCCTCTTTGCACAGCCTACACCTTGGGTCTTGTCTGGTGTGGTAGATCTTGGCCTCTATTGCTCTGGTGTTCAGGGCCTGTTCCTGTGCAGCCATGATGAGTGCCTCTGTGCTGTCCTTCAGTGCAGCTCATTGTAGCCATTGGTAGGATTTCTTGATATCAGCCATTTCAGTTATCTGACGGTGTACATCCCATGTAGGGGTTTGTCCTCCCATGATGGTACCTCCAGCACCTCTTCCTCTGTTCGCCATTGTTTGAGACTTTCACTGAGCACGTCATCTGTTGGGGCCTTATCCTTGATGTATTTATGGATCTTGGATGTTTCATCTTGGACAGTGGCTCTCACACTCACTAGTCCTCGGCCTCCTTCCTTATGGCTAGTGTACAGTCTCAAGGTGCTGGATTTGGGATGGAACCCTCCATGCATGGTTAGGAGCTTCCGTGTCTTAACATCTGTGGTCTGTATCTCTTCCTTTGGCCAGCTTATTATTCCTGCAGGGTATCTGATCACTGGCAGGGTGTAGCTGTTTATTGCCCGGATCTTGTTCTTGCCATTGAGCCTTCTTAGGACTTGCCTTACTCGTTGTAGCTGTGGCTCCTTTCCTTGTGGCCTCGTCGAGGTTGCCATATAGTCCATAAAGAAGGGGTCAAATGATCTGCATTCCGTAGATTGCAGAAAGTTTGGGAGCTCTTCAAGTTTTCATTTCATTTTTCTACATTTTGTTGTACTTTTTTTTGCTTCATATTTTTCTTCATTATCTCTGATGGATACCACAACCAGGATTGTTTATACAAGAAAAGATCTGCTGGATCTATGAGGGAGCAGTATCTTTGGTGTTCGTAATCTGGTTCCAGTGGACATAAAGAGGAGATACAGAGCCTGCAGAGCTGGGAAACAAAGGAAGAACAGTAGATGGAGGTATAAGCCATTTGTGCCAAGGATTTTAATGGGAAATGTGAATTCCTTGCCAAATAAGATTGATGAACTGGAGGCTCTCATGAGAACCACCAAGTCCTATGGTGAGTGTAGCCTTTTGCTTTCCACTGAGTCCTGGCTAAACAATAACATCCCGGACTCATCTGTGGACTTAAATGAATTCACACTGATCAGAGCAGATAGAGATGCCTCAAGTGGGAGGAGTAAAGGAGATGTCGTCGTGGTTACAGTTTCTATTCAACCAAGAGCTGTACCAGACACTGCCTGTGACATCATCAGTGGAGCTGTTTCCAGGTTACAGACCCAGCATCCTGATGCCCTCTTCATCATATCAGCCATGTTACAAGCCACAGTGAGCTGCAGGACAGAACGCCACAAGAACTCTTTCTTCCCGACTGCCATAAGACTGTATAATCAGTCTTATTGCAGATGAAGATTAGAAGAGCACCAAGATTGATTTGATTTGCTTGTGGGATACCAGGGTACTTGTAACTGTCCTCAATGTCTGCTATTGTTCCTTCTGGGAGTGAGACCCCTT
Organism: Rhyacichthys aspro; assembly: GCA_036850595.1. NCBI lineage: Eukaryota > Metazoa > Chordata > Actinopteri > Gobiiformes > Rhyacichthyidae > Rhyacichthys > Rhyacichthys aspro. The sequence continues at coordinate 21,829,875 of CM072158.1, forward strand.
CTGTATGGACTACCTTCCCTTTCTTTGTCACCATCCGACCACACTTCTCAAGTCTGAATGACATTCCGATATCAGTGCTGTAGGTCCTGGTGGTGTGGATCAGTGAGTCAATGTCTCGCTCAGTCTTGGCATACAGCTTTATGTCATCCATGTAGAGGAGGTGATTGATGGTGGTCTCATTCTTGAGTCAGTATCCATAGCCAGTCTTGTTGATTATTTGGCTGAGGGGGTTCAGACCTATGCAAAACAGCAGTGGGGACAGAGCATCTCCTTGGTATATGCCACATTTGATGTAGACTTGTGCAAGTGGCTTGCAATTGGCCTCAAGGGTAGTTTTCCACAGCCCCATTGAGTTTGCAATGAAGACTCTCAAAGTCCTGTTGATGTGGCATTGAGTCACAGGCTTTCTTGTAATCAATGCAGGCAGCGCACAGGTTGGTGTGTCAGGTTTTGCAGTTTTGGGCGATTGTTTGGTCTACCAGTAGCTGGTGTTTGGCTCCTCTGGTATCTCTACCAATGCCCTTCTGTGCTATGCTCAAGTATTGATCCATGTGCCCACTTGTCTTAGCCGCTATGATGCCTGACATGAGCTTCCATGTTGTGGAGAGACAGGTTATTGGCCGATAGTTGGATGGGACCGTACCCTTCGAGGGATCCTTCAGGATCAGGATTATGCGCCCTTCAGTTAGCCATTCAGGGTGGGTCCCATCCTTTAGCAGCTGGTTCATTTGTGCTGCCAGGCGCTCATGGAGTGCAGTGAGCTTCTTAAGCCAGTAGGCATGGATCATGTCAGGCCCTGGTGCTGTCCAGTTCTTCATACCTGAGACTCTTTCTTGGATGTCTGCCACAGTTATGGATACTGGGTTCTGCTCAGGGAGGTTGCTGTGGTCTTCTCTTAGAGAGATTAGCCACTGTGCACTGCTGTTGTGTGATGCCTCCTTCTCCCATATGCCTTTCCAGTACTGTTCAGTCTCCAGCCTTGGTGGGTCAGTACACTTTAGCTGGCTGTGTTGAGAAGAGCCGGTTTATTCGCCTGGCTTCACTTTCTCTCGTGTACCTCTTTAAGCGGCTGGCCAAGGCTTGGAGCCTTTGTTTGGCAGTTTCCAGTGCTTCAGGTATGGGCATCTGGCTGTACCTCTTGGGTACTGTTTTTTTCATTGCACCTTTCTGGAGCTCTGACAGTTGGCTCACTTCTCTCCGTGCTGCCTTGATTTTAGCCTCCAACCTACTTTTCCATGCTCTGCATGCTCCACCTGACGCAGACCTTGTTTGACCGGGCAATGTCTGAGCCGGTGTCTCGTATGTTTCATTAACTCTCATCATTGTATGAGGTAGACAGTAGCGCCAAGGGTCTTGCCTAAGGACCCACACTGGATGTTGGTATTTGCCATATATATATATATATGCCCCTCCTGCTTCACAGCAAGAGGGTTGTGGGTTCGATCCCTGGGCCGGCCGACGCTTGGCCTCTCTGGGAGGATGTCCTCCCTGTTTTACCGTGGGTCCTCTAAAGTGCCCCTAGTGGATGAATGTGAGAGTGAATGGTTGTCTACCCCCACATCGACCAAGCATTATAAAATGAATGAATGAATATACATTATACATTTTTTTGGAATATTCTTATTTATATGTTTTTCTTGCTTCTTTCTATTTTCTTGTATTGTTTATTTCCTTGTGGTTTATTCAAGTTAAGTCTAAGTCTAAAACTACACATTTGTCCACTTACTGTGAAAGGCAGCCTGACTCTCACTGTGTTTGGTGCTGCTGTATCTGTTTTGTTCCAGTAAAGATGGGTGGGGGGACTGTGCACGTTGTGGGCCTGACTTTTGATGTGCAAGGGGTCGGGTTGGGGTTCTGGGCACATCTGCCATGCCTTGAACCTGTGGAGAGGCAGCTTCACCATGACCTCCTGGTAGGGAGAGTACAGATGCAGAACTGGACGCTGATGGAGAAAAAAGCACATGGATGTTATATTTATGAATCTATCAAAAATAATAGATGGCTTAAGATCCTCTCACCTTGAGGCAAGACCGGTAGGTTGCTGTATCTGCTGGGGGTGGTGGGTATCTGTGGAGGAGGCAGGGGCTGACTGTAATGTTCCCGGGAAGACAACTTTGGAGTTGCTTGATCAGACTGGGGGACTCTGGGCAGTATATCCATCTGTATACAGTCATGGATGTACTCCTCTTTGATTAGACCATTCGGGGCTGCTGCAGACAACAGGAGGGTTTCAGGGTGTGCAAAGCTGGAGCTGGTGCATAGTCTAAACTCACTCAAAAAGAAGCTGAAAAACTAGACACTTATTTTGTTAAAGGTCTTCTAGTCCACCCTTACTATTTAAGTCAATTATAGGGTTACAGACTTTACACTTTTAGCTTAAACAAGTTATAAAATGACTTCATTTTAAGAGAAATACAATTTAGAGAAATGACAAAGACCAGCATTTTGTCCGCCTGCACCACACCATGCTTCATTTTTAGATCACCATGCCCCAATTGTGCTTGTATGAGGGCTGCGTCAGACACAAGTTACCAAATACTGCGTCATGATCTGCGCAATGCCTGCTCCAAACATAAGATACGGCCCTTAGTCTGGGCTTGAGTTATTTGTGTCTCATCTGAAAAAACCTGCTGCAGTAAAATATAGTCTTTAGAAAAAAAAAAGTTATAAGTAAAGTTTTGGTCTTCAGGACTTCGAAGACCTTTGCATGAATAAAAATGATCTGATCTGAACTATTCTCAATATACTGTAATATTGAATTGTTCAGCCTTAACACTTGGAAATATCTATTTATCTGATTTTGCGTGAGCTTTCTTTATTTTCTTTACATCCTTCAATGACTTTCTGTGACAGTATGTGCTTTTTAAGTTAACATCCAGAGTGCAGGCAAAAGTCAGGTTTTACTTATGTCTGTTGGGAACACCAGGGTAGTAATAGGTGTGTAGAAAAATGTTTATATATACATTGCTCAAAAAAAGTTAGGGATATTCGACTTTTGGATGAAATTTCCAAATGCACCTAAAATGCACAATAACCTTTACCGGTGAACCTTCTCTAAACTTTTAAATGCACATGTCCAACTGTTGAGTGTTTCAGTATTATGATAAACCACAAATATCACAGCAAATATCTGATCCATGAATCGACCAAAAAATGTTCTGGTTCAATGACAATTTGTATATAATGGGTCCTCTTCATCATTTTGATCATGAGACAAAGATGACACCTCCGAGGCTTCAGATGGGATGCTCACAGAGAGAAGTTGCCACTGAGGTTAGGGTATCACACAGTGTCATCAGCAGGTTGTGACAGAGACACAGAGACACTGGAAGAGTCACAGAAAGCAACAGAAGTTAACATCCCATGCTGATGACCGCTTCATTGTGAACAGTGCCCTTGCGAAACCAGATGAGAAATGCCACTCAACTCCAGACATGTTTAAGGGAGGTGAAATGCACCCAAGTGTCACGTCAGACCATTTGAAACAGCTTACATCAGCATGGTCTGAGAGCTAGACCTGCAAGGACCTGACCACACCACCAGGCACAGGCATTATCGTCTTGCATGGGCCAGGGAGCATTTGCATTAGACAAGGAACCAGTGGGCCTCAGTGCTGTTCTCTGGTGAAAATCAATTCACACTGAGCAAAAATTATAGCCACCAATGCTGTTGGAGAGGTCAAGAAGAACGCTATGCCACTGTTGTCACCAGATGAGAAGTCTTATGCAGGTTCAAGTGAAGTTTCAAGTCTTTGACCATGAGTCCAAGTCAAGTCCAAGTCTTTTGGTCACAAGTCCAAGTCAATTCACAAGTCTCTTTGCATACGTAGTTTAATGAGAGTACTTAAAGCTTGATACTGCTGTCTTATTAATAAACCTATTGTGTATGAATGTATCATTTTGAAAAGGTAAGCTATAGAGTATAGTTCATTTCAAAATAGAAAGAACAAAACATTTTTTTAGTATTCTTAACTAGTAATTTTAGTACAGATCCCGGTGCTTTAAGTATCTGCAGGTATCATATACTGACCCGATCCATCTGGTATTTGAATATACATCATCTGACTAAAGACCCTTGTATTTGTCACATGACCCATTATGGAGATGGGGGTTATAATTACATTTTATTGTATTGAGTAGATTTGTCCAAATAAAAATAAAGACCAGCTCTTTTACCATTGTATAGACCAGGGATCGGCAACCCGCGGCTCTAGAGCTGCATGCGGTTCTTTAGCGCCCTCCTAGTGGCTCCCTGGAGCTTTTTCAAAAATGTATGAAAATGGAAAAGATGGGGGAGGGGGGTATTTTTTGTTTTAATATGGTTTCTGTAGGAGGACAAACATGACACAAACATTCTTAACGTTTTCCAATGCTGTAAAAATGTGTATAATAAATATTAAATTTCAACATTTCTGTCAACAAAGATTTGCGTCATAGCCTGCGACACAAGTTTCAGCGCGGCGTGGTGCCAGGCAGGTGGCTGTTGTAAACAAGCCGGCGTGTGTAATGGAAGTTAAACTTAAAGCACCAAATATCATACAGCAGAGTAGTCACGTAGTGTGTCATTCTCTCCTGGATGTGCTGCAGGGAAAATAAACATTTAATCATGAATGCTCATTATGCATTTGTAGCCTACTTAGTCATTTTGATAGTAGGCTAATATAGCTAATATACACTTACAGCCTGTGTTGCCTTCATATAAGGCTTATATAAGGCTTTTAATTTTTTGCGGCTCCAGAGAGATTTGTTTTTTTAGTCCAATATGGCTCTTGGTATCCTGGTATAGACAAACAATATCAACTTGGTATAGAGTGAATAATTTTATTTATGATTCTTTTTTTTTATATATAATCCAGAGGTCAGCACATGATCAAACCAAAGGGAAGAGAAATCGCCCTCAGGAGGAAGACAAGTTAATAAACCAACTCATTGATTTTTCAGCTTTACTGTTTTTACAAATGCATCTTACAACAGCAGCTTTTTGTCAAAACTCACTCATGTAAATCACATTAGTGAATAAAGACAGCAGTTTGCTCCGTGGGGCTCTGTGGTAACACTCGGAGAGAAGGAAACTGATAAAAGTGCAAGCTACGAACAGTTAGCTTTCCTTTAGCTCGCTGCTAACAAGAAGCTGCAATCTGAACAAAAGTTAATGGCAACTGTGGACAAAGCAAGTGAATATATCACACTCTTGTTCCTTCTTCCTGATTCAGCTGAACCCTGCTCTGTTCGTGAGCGCGCAGCGCGCTGTTCCCCGTGAGTGAGCGCGCTCCCTGCACTGCTGTTGTCTCTGAGCGACAGAGACGTGCGGCTACATGTCGTGGCTCTCGGGTTAAAGGACTACAATTTATTTGGGAATTTAGACACAAAGCCTCTCAACCCTTAAGTGTTGCTCAACAACGCCACCCTGGATGTAATACCAGGGAAAATAAACTTTTTAAATTTAGCCCAAAATAATAAGGACCGCACAAGTACGCCAAACTGAGGGGACAGTGAGACAAAAGTAGAAAAATAACAACTTTATTACAATGTGGTTTAATAGAATTAATCAATAAAAATATGCATACAATAAAACAATTTCCTCATTCACACTCACACACCCATACTCTACTACAATAAAATATTTTAAGTATACCACATTGCACCTAATACTGTGCAGAATACCAGCAGCAATCTCTGAATATTAACAATCCGGACCATAAAGAGTTAACTGACCCACCGGCTTTTTAGGAGAGTCGGGTCACGTGAGTCTGCGCAGGTTCGAGGGCCATTCGCTCGGAACCCAGGAGTCTGTGTCGAACCCGGAAGTACAGTAGAGAGTTCAGATTCCACCACAGATGGAAAGCCCCAACAACCAGTTCACTGCAGCTCAATTAACTGCACAGGTGGACGACGTGGGCGCGGCCGTGAAGGCGGGCGCCGAGCAGACCCAGAAGGGGGCTGAGGCTGGAGGTGTTTGAAGGCAAACAAAGAGCTGGAACAAACCAGACTTACAAAATGGCTGAAGCTGGAGATGTTTGAAGACGCAGAGAACGGCAGAAAGGGGGAGGAAGAAAAAGAAGGGGAGGCTCGTGGCCTCTCAAGTCCTGCAAGGTGAAAATTGGACGTAAGTGCACTGAATACTCTGAATCATACGTAGCAAGGAGGAGACAATACCCACCAAGGTGCAAATAGTGCGTCGCACACACTCAAGGCGGCCGTTAATGGGTCCCGCAGTCAGACGTCCCGCACTATAAACATTTAGATTAGTCACCTATACTTCCAGGCCAAATATGAATCAGAAACAACAGGAGCGCTTACCAACACTTCAGCAGCTAGTACACAACACGAGGCGGGAGATGACTCCATGAGACGAGCCTCGTGCACGCGCGCCAGACGTCTACAAACAAGTCTGTTAGTTTTTGATACAACGTATGAATGAATCGATTTCCTCGTCACTCACCGGCTCTAGTGTACGGCGTGGAGCATAATCACCGGGGCTTAAGCCAGATTTTAGGTGATTTAGTGCCAATACGATTTGACCACGGCTCTCGTGCTTGCAGCACAGCGTGCAGACGGCGGGTGACATCAGAGGTGAGCAAAAGGTCAACCCAGGTGAGAGACCCTCCTCTTAAGGGGTCAGGTGAAACGCCATTGGCCAACCAGCAAGTGTGCGGGTGCTGCCACATACAGGACGTCCGGCGCGTTGTTCTTAATAACAATTGAATAGGTTATAACAAAATCAAAATAAATAAATCTCCACACTGCTGATTTGACAAATAGAACAGAAAAAGAAAGAAATACAACGAGAGCCGAGCAGGTGGGAAAAGGTTCATTGCCCACGAGTCTCAAACTGCGAGTCGAAGTCAAGTCCCGACAAGCCACTTCAAACACTACCTGAATAACATAATTAACCCAGTCATCGAGCCTCTGCATGAGCAACACAGACCTGATTTTATCTTCATGGATGACAATGCCCCAGTTCATGGAGGTCACGTCATCAGGGAACGTCTGCTGGAAGCTGGGGTACCTCAAATGGAGTGGCCTGCACTTTCTTCAGACCTGAATCCCATAGAAAACCATTGGGATCAGCTGAGTCGTCACAGCATGAGATGTCGTTGTCAAGCTGTAAAGGATGCTCAAGGACACATGACATGTTATTGAGACATATGGTGGTATACCCACCAATATTGTCAGCTTTTTAACCTTTTACATTTTCCATAAATTTGACCCAAAAGTCGAATATCCATAACTTTTTGTAAGTCTATTTGGTAAATTTATCTATCTATCTATCTAGCTACAGTGCCCTCCAGAATTATTGGCACCCTTAGTGAATATGAGCAAAACAGGCTATGAAAAAAATGTCTTTATTGTTTATCCTCTTGGTCTTTCACCCCAAATATTCACAAATATTTTTCTCAAAAACATGCGTGCCACAATTATTGGCACCCCTAGAAAATCTTATCATTAAAATCTAACTGTAGTTAGTATATTTCTGGTCATGTTTTACATTTTTAAGTTCACCTGTTTGAATAGGAACTCTTAAATGGTCAACCATGACTTCCTGTTTAACTGGGGTATAAATATGAGGTGACACAGGCTAAATTTCCTTAGTCATTCAATACTATGGGAAAGACCTGAGAACACAGTGAAGATGTGCGACGAAAAGTTGTTGAACTGCACAAATGAGGAAATGGATATAAGAAAATTTCTAAACAGTTGAAAATACCCATTTCCACTATCAGGGCAATAATTTGGTTAGTTAGTTTAAAGTGACAGGAGATGTAAAGAATCAGCCTGGAAGAGGACGTGTGTGTACATTGACCCCACGCACCGTGAGGAGGATGGTTCGACTGGCATTACAATCTTCAAGGATTACAGCTGGAGAATTGCATAGGTTAGTTGAGTCTTGGGGTCAGAAAGTCTCCAAAACTACCATCAGACGCCACCTACATCACCACAAGTTGTTTGGGAGGGTTGCCAGAAAAAAGCCTCTGCTGTCAATCAACAACAAACTAAAGCGCCTACAGTTTGCCAAACATTACTGGAGCTTTCAATGGGACCGGGTTATATGGTCAGATGAGACCAAAATAGAGCTTTTTGGCAACAAACATCAAAGGTGGGTTTGGCGTAGACAGAAAGATAGCCATACAGAAAAGAACCTCATACCCACTGTGAAGTATGGTGGCGGATCCTTGATGTTGTGGGGCTGTTTTTCTTCCAAAGGCCCTGGACATCTTGTTAGGATACATGGTATCATGGACTCTATCAAATACCAGCAGATATTAAATGAAAACCTAACAGCCTCTGCCAGGAAACTTAAAATGGACCTTCCAGCAGGACAACGATCCAAAGCACACCTCAAAATCTACACAAAAATGGTTCACTGACCACAGAATTAAGGTTTTGCCATGGCCATCAAAGTCCCCCGACCTTAACCCCATAGAAAATCTGTGGGTTGAGCTGAAGAGGAGGGTCCACCAGCGTCAACCTCAGAATCTGAAGGATCTGGAGAGATTCTGTATGGAGGAATGGTCTCAGATCCCTTGCCATGTGTTCACCAACCTCATCACACATTATAGGAAAAGACTCAGAGCTGTTATCTTGGCAAAGGGAGGCTGCACAAAATATTAAATGATGGGTGCCAATAATTGTGGCACGCATGTTTTTGAGAAAAATATTTGTTTAATGATAAGAATTTAATGTTTCTTTCAGTTATGTTACTTCAAGGTTAAATTTTTGTGAATATTTTGGATGAAAGACCAAGAGGATAAACAATAAAGACATTTTTTTCGTAGCCTGTTTTGCTCATATTCACTAAGGGTGCCAATAATTCTGGAGGGCACTGTAGATATAGATATAGTGAGCTGGTGATGACAAGAAAACTGTGTTTCCCAATGTTTGCATAAAGCACTGGAAGAGCTATTTTTCATATAGGTTTATTTGTTTACTTTATAGCTTACATGATGTGGATACATTGCTTAGTGAATTTAATTTTGTCTTAAAAAAAAATCTTAATAGCCCAAATAGAATGTTCTACAAAAACTAAATCAAAGCCATAAATCATGACCAAAAATCTGAAATACAAACTGAACTGAGGGCTAGCTGTATCGTTGCATCCCTAAAGCTAACTAAAGCAAAGAAAAAGTGAAAAAGCCGAATAGGTGATCTCTTGCTGTGGGTGTTGTTTTTAAAATTAATATGCAGCCTTCTTCACAAAATGTTTTAAAAAATGTACAGTGGCCATGAAGGGACAACAAAAAGTTCATTTCATTTCATCTTCTACCGCGGGGTCGCGGGTGGCTGGAGCCTATCCCAGCTGCTTTGGGCCTTAGGCGGGGTACACCCTGGACCATTCACTCTCACATTCATCCACTAGGGGCACTTTAGAGTCACCAATACACCTATACATGCATGTCTTTGGACGGTGGGAGGAAGCCGGAGATCCCGGGGAGGACTCCTCACAGAAAGACCAGAGTTAGCCAATGATGTTTTTTGGGTTGGCTAAAATCGGCCGGGATTCGTACTCACGACCTTCTTGCTGTGAAGCGGGAGCGCTAACCACTCCACTACCGTGCACCCCACAACAAAGAGTGACTGGACAAATAAGAAGCATTTCCTGTTTCCTGCTCCCACAGTGCACTTCTTCTGCTGATGGAGTTGTTGGTGTTTCACAGATGAACAAATGGGTGGAGTGACTGAGCACAGAGCATCATAGTTTCTTATGTAGAGTGCACAATGACACCCTGCATGGGATTACTGTATGCATTACATTGCTCTTTTTATTTTTTCCACCTGTAAAGCCACTTCTTGTTTCCTTTAAGGAAGTTACTCTGAACTCTGTTCTCTGTCTCAAAGCTGTTAAGATACACACTCAATTCCTTCACTCTCCTTCTCTCCTTTCATCTTAGTCCCACCCACAAAGGAGCCACCAGAGAGGTGATAATAATATATAATAATATATAATAATATACATTTATAATCATTATGATTATTATAACATTCATAGATGAACCATTGCAAATTCTCCAGTCTCTGCTAAAGTTCTTTATAAATTAAACAAAAGAGATGCTTGTTGTGCGTCTTGTCCAACAGCACGTGGAGTGGGAGCGGTTTTCCCCTCCGCCGTGAATTTGACCTCCGCTTCCAGTATATACTCGTTTATGCCTCCTCTCAGAATCCTCCTCCGGTTCTCCTCATCGCTCCTTGGAGCAGAGAGCTCTGGGACACCACTAAACATGGCGCACAGGGACCAACGAGAGGCCTTGAGGAGTCGAGGCATCAAGGACGCATGTTAACAGCTTTGAGACGCAGCCTGTCTAATCACACACAAGCACTAGGGACCTATTATTTCTGCCTTCTATTGCAATTTGTTGTTGTGCTTTAACTTGATCTTTGAAGGCCACCATAGACAAGAGTCCAGTGTCTAAACAAGGCATGAGCATAGCTTTTCTTGCAAATGTACTATGCATTCAGATTAGTCTCTCAGCGGTATGCCATGAAAGCCGCAGAAAGTAGCTTAGCTTATAACCCAAATTCTCTTTGAGAGTACAGTGAACATAGGAGTGAAGAAGAGAAGAAAAGTGAGAATAATCAATGGAGTGTAAGACAGTTGCTTTCTGCTGAATTTAGTGTGCAGCAGCAGCAAAGTCACAAAGTGTACCGAGGAGCAGCAAAAAGCAACAACACACAGATTTGAATATGAGTGATGAAACACAGCAGTCTTGAATCTCTTTCAAGGCTAGTAGCACACAAAAGTTTTTAACAAACATTACCAATCTTGTGTGAATTTTTAGCTAAATCTAAATATTTTATTCTTGGTCTTATGGTTGTGGTTATTAAAGTTCATTGTTATGACAAAACATTAGACCAGGTCTTGGCTGTGACCAAGTCTGAACCAGGACCAGACAAAACTTCCTTCAGAAGTTTCCTGGTGATTGAGACTTATTAGGTTTAGCTCACGTCATGAAATACCCCTAAAGTTTATTACAATGCATGCACATTCTGGCCATAACAAAAAGGTAAACTCACTTGAAGTTTGAAGGCTAAGGCCAACTGTAAAAAATGAGAGCAAAAACAAACACAATGAAAGATTTATAACTGTTGTGAGTATGAGGTGACTCACAGCAGCTCTGTGACACTAACTCACCAATGCCTGGAGACACCACGCGTTCATAGTGGTAGGGGTTGACACACACATTGTTGTACTTCAAGTCAAAAGCATAGTGGCAGAATTTGACATGCTTCAGTTCATTTTTGTGGAGGTCCGGCCAGCGCCAAAGTCGTGCATAAATCACATGAGGAAAGCCCTTTCTTCCTGCCACCTGAGGAGAAGACAGTACAATTAAACCGAGCCTCCCAGGAGAGAAGGTACTTCTGTAAAGTTCAGGAGACTAACGCCTCATTTACACTGACTGCGAAAGGGATTCCGTACGGAATCCGTAAGGACTGACATTTACACCGGGTGCAGTGTGTGTGCTGTACGTGTCCGGAAATCTGCATCCGCGAGACCACAAAACCACAGGGATTCACACTGAAGAGTTGAGTTCACGTGATAACATCCATGTAAAGAGAGAGGTGCTGATAAAAACTCACCAGTATATCCCAGAGCTCCAGCTATTTCACTCCATGCCTTCTCTTTTCTGGTGTTGTCCTTATAAAAAGTATGTGAAATATCATATGTGTGGTTTGGGACTTCCGTGATGAATCTCTCGTCGTCCGTGGTCTCAAATAACCCCCGGGACCCCGTCACTGCACTTGTAATTTCTTCAACTTCATGAAAATCCACATGCGGCGTCCGGAAAAAATAGACTTCTTGCGGAAACCTTCCGGAGCTCCGGATCAGGAGACGTAACACACCGCAGCTGGTGTAAATGCTCGTACTGACTACAACGGATTCTATTCCTAGCGGCGTCCGTACGGACGCCGTTCCGTATCTGTTCAGCAGTCAGTGTAAATTAGGCGTAAAACTTAATTCCTTGTACCTCAATTCCTTGAATTGGCTTGTATTTTAAGAGTCTCCTTTAGAGTGATTCCAAGAACCAGTGGAGTAGCCACGAGGAGTGTTCTCCAACATTCAGCCCTATAACTCTCATTTCGTGTGTTCGCTGTATGTCAAACTGAGCAAACTGAAAAGCTAACTGACAAATTCAGATAGAAACCCAGGACAAGTCTTCTCCAATTGAAGCAAGGCTGTACCAAACACATCTAACTGTCCAGGAAAATTGTGAGCATATTTTGTCACTCAAGCTCACCTGAGAGGAAACGAGTGAAAGAATTTAGTTATTGATCTGGAGAGCCATAGCAGACATCCAAATATACACATACTTGGTGTAGCATACAACCTTTTGACCTCAGGAACATATAGAATTATCCGGACCCGCTAAAATAATATCTTTCTTGTGAACACGGCTTTAACCCAACGGATTTACAACTTTGAAGGACCTTTCCTGACGAAAGACATGATCTGTGCTTAGCATGAATGGCGCCACTATAAATTACGAGCCTCATCCCTGCATTCCTTTCCAAAAGACCAAACTTGAATAAACATTGAAGGATCAACTTTAACAGATTTAAAAGTTGCTCATTAATGAATAAAGACTTTTACCTTTTTGAACATAAGACTTGATAGTGGTGATAAGCCTTACCTTTATTTCTCCATTTATGTTGTCAATGTGAATACATGCACATACATTCTAAAGAAATGTTGTTTTAACTGTGAATACACATGTATATTCTGAAGGATTATGATTATTGACCATAGAAACATTGTTTTATGTTTGAATGCATTGTGTTATTGGAACTATATGTTGTTGATACATTTGGGTATAAATGAGTGTTTAATTGTTCCACAGTATTTGAAGGTGGTAACATGAAGCCTTAGCATGAGATCATCTTTAACTCCCCCTCCTAGTTGGACAAAGAAACTCTTCCCGCCATTACGTAGACACACCTCTCTAAATTCCAAAAAGATAAAATAGTTTAGAGGGTGTTGGCACCTCAGTTCTTTTCAGTTCGGTTCAGTTCGGAACAGTTGTTCAGTTCTTCTTCAGTTTTGATTTTTCAGTGTTCAGTACACTCGTTCAGTAATTTCCATTTGTCTCTTTGTCTTCAATTCTTCAGAGCAACAGCCGAATACTCGTTTTTGTTTAATTCATTATTTTTACTATTGAGAGTATTTTTCTTCAACGTAGCCTTCTTAACTTCTGCCCGTCCAAAGGACGTGTTTTTAAATGATTTTTGGTTCAATCGCTGATACAGAAACTGTTTCGCTTAAAAGACTACACAGAACTCTTTTTCCAATTGGCATTTTTCACCTGAGACCTAACTTCCTTCATGCCGGACGCTGGTTTAACTGTGACTCAGCTGGCCATAAAGGCATAGATATCAGCAGCCCGTCTCACAGACCAGAGACGCTCCTGACCTCTGACCCATGGCAAGCAGCAGCTCAGCTCTAGGCAACAGTCAGCTAGCGTTGGGGACCCAACTCCGAACCATCATCGGTAGTACCGAGAAGTTTGGACCTGTTGGTATCACCACCATTCCTGTTGGCTCCAGGCCTCTGACCTCTTGCCTCCAGCCTTGGCTTTTCCAGTAAGATCTACACAGTTACTTGATACAGAATTGGTATAAAGATTAAACTTAACTTCAACTTAACTTAAATTTAATTTAACTCTTTTAGACTGTTTTTCTAAATTCATTAACTGCGTCAATTTTCCATTTATTCCCGTAAAATCATATCCCACCTTCAACAAGATTTAGGTTTATTGTTTCCATGAATATATTCTCTTTGTTATTGTTGTACTCTCTGTTATTTGTTGTTGATTCAATCTGCATATTCAAATGCCGTCTGTTTGTTAATTCTGGTCAATAAACGTCATCATTTCTGACTAATTTAGCTTAAGTTTGTGGTTGTTTCACTTCATATATGGATCACTGTCTGGCTTAAGAACTCATGTTCAAATTCATATTAGGCTTTATTGTCCTTTTCCTCTTTGAGGTAGTACCCCGAAACAATTTAACTTTATCACTTAGCCTAATTCTCTCTCTTTACAAATGTTTACTACATATGTATCCGTCCAGTGAGTCACCTCAAAGTAGCACTGAAGTGTCTCATTGTCCATCTCCTCACAGTCATTGAAGTTGTGGGTAAATGTTTCACAAGAGGCACATTGCAGGGGGAGAGGTGAAGAGCTGTAAGCATCCCTTACACACACATACAGCAGGTCTATTTTTCTTCCCTCTCTGGTGGGACAGTTTACAAACGGAGAGAAAGGTTGAGAGAATATTTTGCGCAACTTCGCGAAATCTTGGAGGGACTGATTACTAGGCACAGTCCTCTCAGAGTCTTGCAAAACAGGTGTTTTACCAAAGTCCTTTACTGAGGCTGTATCATCTCTCTCTTAAACACATGCTAGATATTAGCAAAGGTCCTGGCCCACAGCTTGCATAACATTCTCCCGACTCTGTTCATGAGGATAGGCCAGAGTGTGTGGTCTCATTTAATGCAGCAAAAGCATTCGCTCGGGTCAAATAGACTCACTTATTTGCTGTGCTGGACAAAGCTGTTTTGGACTGACCTAATAGATCAAAATACTTTACTCCCAACTCACTGCAAAGATCCCTACTGATTCCCAACTGTCTAAACCTTTCAACTTGTATCGTGGGACCTGTCAGGGTTGCCCGCTGAGCCCCATGCTCTCTGGCCTGGCCATGGAGCCCCTGCAGTTGCAGGGGCCTGCAAAAACAACATAAAGGATATATGTGGAATCTAGAGACAAGACGTGAAACACAGGGTCTCACTCTACATAGATAACCTTCTGCTCTATTTCTGTAATCCAACCAAATCACTCTCTCCGTTCTTTCTCTGCTCAGTGACTTCAATAGTTTCACAGGGTACAAGCTGAACATTAACAACAGTGAACTCAACACACAGTCTGACTTTTAAGATTTAGTACAACAAGCTTTCCTTTCTTGGATTTATAGTCACATAAAAACACTAAGATTATTCTATTAAGAAAATTTTGCCGCACTTTTAAATCAGATCAGACACAAACTCTATCAATTTCCCTTGTGGGATGAGTAAGCTCCAAAAGCTCACCCTGCCAAAATTCCTGTACTTTTTCTAATCCCTACCAATTTTCATTCCTTGCTCTTTTTTTTAGCAGTTGGACTCAATTATTTCCTCTTATTTATGGCAAGGTAAGTGACCACATCTAAACAAAATCCATCTTAAAAATCAAAATCTCACCCTGTACTACGGGCAGCAGACATGCAATGCCTTTTGCATTGGTCCTTTTTTCTATGATCAGCCTGACTGCCCTGACTGGGTATAAGTCTCTGTCCATAAATTAGTCTAGCCACTCTTGCCTTACCTCTCTTACCTCTTGCCTCTGCCAGTGCCTTCCACTGCATCTAATATGGCATGGGTCTCACCACCCAGTGTTTAAACATTCTATTAAGATATGGGCTCAGCTCAAAAGCACTTTGGTCTTTGCAGCTTCTCGCTCTTCCATTTCTTTAAACTACCTCTTCAAACCATCACTAACCAATGCGAGTTTTCGGCAGTGGCAATAAGCAGATCTGCTTGTAGACACCATGGCGTCATTCACACAACTTGATGAGAAATTTGACCTTCCTATCTCAGAATTTTACAGCCATCTTCAAATTAGGCACTTTATTACTTCACAACTGCCTATGATCTTAACTGCCATGGACTGTGGAAAGGGTCATGTCTCTGAGTCCATCCAGCAGGGAACTCAAAAGGGCTTGGGAGCAGAACATTGGCCTTTCTTTGACAGAAGAGGCCTGGACTTTAGGGGTGGGAATCTTTTGGAATGTCTTGTTTCGATTCGTATCGATTCTTGGAGTCATGATTCGATAAAAAATTGATTTATGATTTTTTCGATTCACGATTCAAAATTGATTCTCAATTCAAAAACAATTCTCCAGTTTGAACCAAATTTTGACTTGACATATATTTATTTATATTTTATTCCAGTTTTGCAGTTTAGTGTTACTTTTATTTATTTTTTTATCCTGTTTTGTGTTGGACAGTCTTAAAGAAAGAAAAAATACCACTGCAAAAAAACAAAACAAAACTGTATTTTGTTATTTTCTTGCACATTAAAAAACGTATAGTATAAAAAAATACAATAAAATAAATTTACAAAAATAAGGTGGTGACTGCACGGTAGCAGAGTGGTTAGTGCTCCTGCTTCACAGCAAGAAGGTTGTGAGTTTAAATCCCCGCCAACTCAAACATCCTTGGCTGATAAAGTGGCCAACTCTCCGAGTAAGTGAAAAAATTTTGTATTTTTTTTTTTTTTGCAAATGCTCCAGAGCCTATTTGTGTTGTAATACTTGTTTTAAGCTCAAAAGTGCTGTAGAATTCACTGTGTCCGATTAGCTCACTGGGTTGAGTGATTGACTAAGTCGCTGGAGACCACGATTCGAGATCCACAAGACTCAAACTATATACTTTTGAGTATTATGGTTTTTGTCTAAAATGTCTTGAAATATGTAATGTATAATAGTCAAAAGGCAACCATATTGTCTAGAGTTGGGTTTTATTTTATCTGTGAATTGTATTCTGTCAGTATGGCTTATCAGTTTAGACTCGGAATGGAGGATACTTCCACTCACATGAAAGGGGTGTTTTACCATTAAAGGTAGGCCCTACATTCTCTCTGTGGTAGTGATGATAATTCATAGCAGCTAAATAGCTTGTGCCTGAGGCATAATACTGTCATGGCCTGTGTGGATTCCACTCCAGATTTTCTCACATACCACCTTACTTCTGCCTTCACATCTGAAAGTCATTGTCTCATCAGCCAGCCCAGTATATAAGCAGTCACAGTCCACCTCTTCTCTGCCAGATTGTTTTGCTTCCAGCAGGAGAACATCAAGCCTGTTCATGGATTTCCAGAGAAGACTTCTAATTCTCATTCAACTAAACTCCAGTTTCTCCTGTTCTGCTGAGCCTCTGCTACTTCAGTGAGTACACCTGTTATCCTGCTCATATTCCTGCTCAGCACCTAGTGATGGTGAATTCGAGGCTTCGTGAAGCAGTGAACCACTTTGAGACACCTGCTTCAAGAATGACACACTGCTTCGAAGCATTCGATACAGACAGAACAGTGACATCTGCTGGGTGTGTGCTAGAACTGCTTGAAGACCTGAAAAAGCCTCAATACTGCCTGTCACATGCTGATTCGTACTTGTATTTAATAAATATTTTTAAAAACGGTGTCTGTTGAGTTTGTTGTTCTGTGTGTCTGTGTATCTCAGGGAGAGGGGGGAAAGGAATGTGCTTGTGGAACAGGGACAGTGCTTGTGCTACAGTGTTGATAAAAACAAGTGATATTGATATGTGATATGAGAGGTAGTGCTTGTGCAACTTTACCATTGTGATAATTTGTATAAATGGGGAGTACTGGTAAACAAGGGAATATTTACAGATTTTTATTTAAAAAAAGGAGCATTTCAACAGTGCAGGGTTTCATTCTGCTCCTTTTGTGGCTCACTACCTCTCCAGCTTTGGAGAAGACCCGCTCACATGGCACAGATGTTGCTGGCATATGGAGGTATTTTGGCCATTTTAAATAGGTTTGGGTAAATCCTTTCACGAGATGCCCAGTAAGTGAGCGGGTCTTCTCCTCTGGAGAGGTAGGGCTCAGACAAATATCGCTGAACTTCTACTGTTGCGTTTGCTGTTGCACTTTGGCATTGCTGTGTTTCACCTAAACAAAAAGAAAAGGGAAATTAGCCATCTTTTATAATAAGAAAACACACACAGTAATAACAGGCCATAATACACACCAACTCTGCTATCCAAAAGATCCCACAAGTTGTCTTCTGCTGAAGGCGCATGTTCTACCTCAGCAGCTGACTGATGGAGTTGATGGCATTTTATTACATGTTGCTAGAGAGGTATGGAAAACACAATAATAAAATGAAATAACAATTGGTAAACTACCTGTGATGTTGAAGGCATTGCCCTGTCAGCCCTCATCATTGCAGCACATTCTGCGGTCAATTTTGACACGGCCTCTTGTGCATGTGTGTCATTTCCAAAGGCCAATGTTTTAAATCGTGGGTCCAATATGGTGGCTAAGGCCAGGACTCTAATATTTTCAACAGTGCATCTTCTGAACAGCTCATGCTGCAGTTGTTTAGTGAGATGAAGGGCAGTTTGGTTTTTATAGTGGATGCCTTTACAGCCAGTTTGTGTTGGACCATTCTGATGAGTGGAATGACCTTTGAAGCAGAAATATTATTCTCTGCTGACATCTCTGTGGAGGCCAGATGAAAGGAGCAAGAACATCTAAACTTTCATGAATTATATCATAGTCAGCAAATGTGAGGGGAGAAATGTCTGTAGTGAGAGATGACAATGCTGCACCAACTGGTTCACGTTGTTCATATATTCTTTCGAACATCAGATATGTTGAGTTCCACCTGGTGTCAACCTCTTGAACCAGTTTGTGAAGTGGCTTCTGCAGCTGGGTTTGCATCTCTGTGAGTTTTTCCTTTGCTTTTGTGCTTGTTTTGAAAAATGTAACAATTCTTCTGCCTCTTGTTCGGATGTCAGCCAATGCAGGTGTTTGATCCAGTGCCTTCTTAACTATGAGGTTAAAACTGTGGGCTAGACATGGCACATTCCTGACATTCATAAGTTTGGCACAAAGAACCATATTTGAAGCATTGTCAGTGATCAGACAGTGCACTTTATTTCTCAAGCCCCACTGTTCCAGTTGCTGCTCCATGGCATGCTTCAAATTTTCTCCTGTGTGGGACTGTGTGAAATGTCCCACACCTAGCAAAACGCTCATTAGCTCCATATTTTGATTGATAAAGTGGCAGGTAACCCCAAGATAGGCATCCATGTTTATGGAGGTCCACATGTCTGCAGTTAAGCTAACAGACTGTGCTTTCTCCAGTTCCTGCTTTGCCTTCTCTTTAGCCTCTTGATATTTTTTTTCAACCATTGCTTTTAAGGCCTGGCGAGTAGGCAGGATGTAAGTTGGATCCAGCTTCTGTACTAAAGCCCTGAAGCCTTTGTCCTCCACCACTTTAAATGGTTGAGCGTCAAGCACAACCATATTGACCAGTGCCTCGTCCAACTCAGCTTGCCGACCTAACAGTGAAAGTATACAAAATTATTGTTCTAAAAAGTATTAATTTCAGTTCAATATAAACTGTTATGCGTTTGTATTGTAACATATAGAAATGACAAAAAGCTTACCTTGTCTGGTCCCTGCACCTCCAGATGCAGCAGCAGCAGTAGAACCAGCAGAAGCAGCAGCTGTATTGGGTGTTGTCTCTGGGTGTTTGCTGCGCAGGTGTCGCAGCATTGAGGATGTGTTATGGCTAAACGTCAGCTCCTGAGCACAGATCAGACACTTGACCTTCTTGGGGTTGATGAGGTCAAAGTACTCCCATGCATAAGAGCGTGCTCTTTTAGCCACTGTTTGATCCTCCATATCCCTCCTTTACTACCTCACTCTCTTACTACCTCACTCCCTTACTACCTCACTCCCTTACTACCTCACTCCCTTACTACCACACTCCCTTACTACCACACTCACTCACTCTTTGCACACTCACCAAGTCTTTCAGTCACTCAAACAACCTATCTATTATATCTATAATAATCTAAATACTAACTATACTACCAATAATCTCTCTGTCTTCAATTCAAATAGCAAAATGCAATAATGCGCTGATAACAATCTCCTCTCAAAACTCCCACAGTTTGAGCAGTGATTCAGACCCATTTTAAAGCCTACCCATTCAAAATTCCCGCGAAGCAGCTCGACACGTCACGTGACGAAACGAGGCCTCGCTCGCAGTGGTCACGTGACTGTAGGCGTGCTGAAGCAGCGGTCGAATCATTGTCTCGCAACACTTCCGCTTCAAAAGCTCGACACAGTGTCGAGCAAACGGGCTCGAGCATAACATCACTATCAGCACCTGGCTCTTCACTCTCCCTCCTACCTGCGCACCCAAGTTTCAGAGCTAGCCCCAAGGTCAGCGCTCTCAACCCCAGGGCCCTCTTGAGTCCAAAGGTGGCGCCCTCATACCTCTGCCTCCAACTCTTGACCTGTGCTCACTATTCTCCCTCCATAATTAAAGACAAGTTGATTCTCACGTTTTGTTCTGGTCTTGGGCATTTGAGTTCACCACCACACACTTACAAATACAGTCTACTATGGATTTACAATATTGCTGTGGCTGTTTATCTCAATTTGTTGAAGAAAGGACATGTAATTGTGGCAACTGGTGGAACGATCCCTGTGTGTGTTAGTCTTGTTTATGTCTAAACACGCATTCACCCTGCGTAAATAAGTTTTAACGGGCACCATGTTGTTTTCCAAGAAAGTATTATTTTGTCTGAATAGTCAAGACAATATGGTTGCCTTTTAACCATTATACAACACATATTTCAAGATTTTAGACAAAAAGCATAACACCTAAAAGTAAATAATTTGACCCTTGTGCATCTTGAACCATGGTCTACTAGTCCATCACTCAACCCAGTGAGCTAATTGGACACAATTCCATAGCAATTTAGTGCTTAAAACAAGTATTACAACACAAACACTTTGGCTCTGGAGCATTTGCAAAAAAAAAAAAAAAAATTATCGCTTGCCAGGCAGAGCCAGAAAATGTTTCTCTTGCCTTTCAGGGGCAATAATGAAAAGAAAAACGAACTTAGAAACTGGTCCTCAGATTTATTTATTTATTTATTTTTTGCTCTTGCTTTTCAGGGCTTCCGTACCAGGGTGTTCGGCGTTAGGCAATTTTTTTGAGTTGTGGCTGAGCAGTCACACCTTAGCCCTCTATGGCCTATTTTTGTCCACTCTGGCGCCCCAAGCAGTTTTGCTCAGTTGGAGGGACGCCTCCCAACGATAGCATTAAAAGTTAATGATAATGTTGACACTGTGACTTTCTAAGCTGAAAGCACAAACACAACAAAGTTGGAGAAATTACTCCCACATGTTGAAAGAGTGCGTTTTTCCTATTTTATTCAGACAAGGCAATCATTTTGTTAAGTCTCTAACTAAACTATATCCAAAATCACCAGTTCCTCTGTTACAGAACCCTCATGTCCTCTACTCTTAGTAGTAGTATATATTAGAATCCCACCTTCAGTAAAATGTAGTGAATGTGCCTCTGTCCAGGCTCTCTCCATACCTACACCAAAGAAAGACAATGCAAAGCCACGTAGCATAAGTCATTTTGTATAAATATGAGCCACCACTGAGGTTTACAGAGAATCCTGGAACTGACTCATAGACAACACAGGATTGAAATAAAGAGACTCTTGAGTAGTTCATTTTCTCTGGACAATGTCCATGAGCTGTGACTTATGAGTGAGAGAAAGACGTGTGCAGACAAAGTCGGTGAGAAATGAAACCATTGAATGATTATGAGAATATACTTTTTGGGGCTAAAAGTTGAGAGGTGCTACTGACTTAAAGTTACACAGGGCTGCTTTGAATAAATATACCTTAATGTGCTTTTGCCTATTTCCACAACATCAGTGTTGGTATGGTATAAACCTGAGTCTATTTGTGCAACAGAATGTGAGCTTTGAAACAAAGACTTTCACAAATACAATTAATTCAGTCACAGGATTACAAACATTTCCACAACTGCAGCTCTTTAGTAAATCTCAACACTACTTTTTAAGTGGCTAATGTGGGATTTGGATTAACTAACTAGTTGGGCTTTTAGCTTCGAGTCTCTGCACAAAAGGATGCCATCTACCTGCAGCCGGCCGTCCAGGGTTCTCTGTATGGTGACACACTTGCTGGGATGGACTCCATTGGTGGTGACAGCAGTGATCAGTGAGTCCAGCTCATCTTTCTTCTCCTTCAGCTTCTTGACCAGACTTTCAATGGCCCGCTTGGCGAAGCCCTCGTTCTCTCCACCCTGACGATGGCACATGAGGCTGTGGACAATGCTGAGGCAGGCATCGTTACTGCTTGGAGGATTCACGGACATAATGCTGCTGTAAAGGGAAAGGCTTGATTTAGTCATTTTAGCATACATGCACCAAAACTATAGTACTTTGTGCTAACATCATTGGAACAGCAACATGTTCTACCAGGTGAATGCTGGTCACAACCTCTCACTACAGCTTCCAGTTTTTGTGTTTGTGCTGTAGTGTGTGGATAAAGAAACTTCAGACATCTTTAACTATATCATGAGAGTCTATAGTCTAAAAACATCCTGATCAGCACCCCCTTAAAGCACAGGCTACGAGTGTTAGGGGCCTATCATGAGCCAACCGTCCTTGTGGAAAGAAAATTGACTTTTTCCCTTAACAAAAAAAGAGACTAATTCAAGTGCATATTTGATGTGCATATTTGATGTGATACTATAACATATTATACTATATTTATGTTTATATGTTATAGTACAGGCCCCTAAACCGCCTACGTCACTGTGACGTCACTGCACTACCTGGAGGCAAATCACAGGAAGACAGAACTAGCTACCACCAGCGTTGCATATAAAATGTCTTCGTGTTGTGTTGTCGGATATCAGAACAGGAGGAAAAGTGGCTCAAAACTAAAGTTTTACCGTACACCAGCCAATATTGTCCACCACAAAAAAAGAAGACAGTTGTGGTTAAACGCAATTAGACGCAAAGTTTGGACAGAGACCATCATAAAGAATCTATCTAGAAGTATCTGTGTAGTATTGTATTGGTTATTATGTTCAAATTGGAATTCATTAAGGGGAATGTCGGATTCTTTACCGCTACATTTCATTTGCACATTAGCGAGTGTTATTGTCTTCGTAAAAATAGCTTCAAACCAGGACTAAACCAGGGCTGAACTAGGTGTAATAAATGTAGCTTCAGTCCAGGACTAAACCAGGGCTAAACTAGGTGTAATAAATGTAGCTTCAGTCCAGGACTAAACCAGATCTGAACATAAATTGTAATATTGTAATTGCTGAACATGTCCATTTATAACAGTTGTAAGCGTCCAGTGATTTATAGGCTCTTAGATTTTCTCGGCTGTAAACACTTGGTGTCTCGATGAGATAGGTGTAGATGTATGTCTCCACCCTCGGCAGCCTGGGCAGGTCATCATGCCACTCCCGTACGGTGTAAGGATCGGCCAGTCTGCTTCCATCCGCCAGCATTAGCTGCGAAAAGTAACTCTCATGGTCTCTCACAGAAAACGACTGAACATATTTTGAAACTAAATGACTAGCGTTACTTGTTTCCGCCTCCATTTTTAAAAGTATTCTCCAAAGCAGCTCATTAGCTAACGTCAACACTTTGCCTCCAGGGCCTCCTTTTGCCTCCAGCTAAGCCCCCCCAACAAAATTCGCTGGAATGTTTACAAACATTTAAAGGGTCTATAACAACGATTATTTCTATTTTAACGCATAAATAGTCAAACATATAATGGTAACACCATGTGTTATCACCAACATGTTAAACAGCACTGGAGAAAGAAAGCCGCACCAAAGCCCTCTATTGTACCAGACTGCACCCAGACCCAGCAGTTCTGTGATTCGCCTTATAATGAATCTGAATGCTGAACAGTTTTGCTTTCCAGAGCATACCTCTAGCTTACATGCAAACACTCTTCTTTAGCCACACTATCGCCGGGACCAGCTCCACAAGCGGCGCACATTTGAGCTCCCATGGCTAGCCATGGTAAGACTCCATGTTAACGGATAGGGATTTAGCGATACACCATGTGT
The DNA here is from genome assembly GCA_036850595.1 of Rhyacichthys aspro. NCBI lineage: Eukaryota > Metazoa > Chordata > Actinopteri > Gobiiformes > Rhyacichthyidae > Rhyacichthys > Rhyacichthys aspro. The sequence goes on from CM072158.1 coordinate 21,853,586, forward strand.
CAAGTATGAACCACTGTCTACTTTTATTGTTGTATTTGAGCAAACAATTGATTAAGAGATTTTTTCCCAGCGGACTGACAGACACACCTTTAACACTGAGGCTGAACAAGCTGATGCCTCATGGCACCGGCATGAGGCATGTGGACCACATCTCTGAGTAAGTGGCCATTACACGTCAAATTAAAAGTTAATCTATCTTCCATTAAGTTGTCTAATAACACCAAATGTGTTACAAGTACAAGTGTTATTGCTTAAATCAACATTTCTTTGACACTGACCTGTTAAGCAGCCTCAAAATAGACAAAGACAAAATAAATCAACTGACCTGCCAGGGGCACTAACTATATATTGTGCACTGTACTTTGCTTGAATGTACTTGGTGTTTCTGTGCAAATGTGGTCTTTCCTGTCCTGTATTTAACTTCAATCTGCCCTCTATAATGAGTCAATATAGTCAATAGTCAATATAGACAACCTGTAACAATAATCAAAAATGTTACACAGATAAATTGGGGAGGGAAGGTAATATAGCACAGTCAAACTGCGTTCGCATGTAGATAAGGGTGAAGTCAACGTGCCTATTTGGGGCACAAGTAGCAAGGATAACACTTAGCTACATTCTGTGGCTAGAAGCTAAAAACTCAAATGAGGTTAGCCACCGCTGCCAACCCCGAAAGAGTGATTGAAAGTTCTTCTCAATGTTATTACAACAACTGAATGTGACTATTTATGTTAAAAATTTGCATTATTTCACAGAAAGGCATACTGAAAACTGAAAACTTACCCAGAATAGGTGTTGCACCTGACCGATGACGGTTACTGCTTGGCCAGGTCAGAGTCAGGTCAGAGATGTGATATCCCGCCCATAGTTAAACATGAAACATATTTGTTTTTTGTTGGAAGTGATATATTTTCATCAGGCAAACAATACATTAATCTGTCACCTCTAAGAGGGCCTTAGATAAGTTTTTTTTTTAAGTTTTTCCAGACACTTCCTCCAGCTCCTCTGGGGAATACTGAGGCGTTCCCAGGCCAGTCGAGAGACATAGTCCCTCCAGCATGTCCTAGGTCTTCACCGGAGCCTCCTCCCAGTGGGACATAGCCATAACACCTCTCTAGGAAGGCGTCACCCAGAGCTCATGACCATAGGTGTGTAGCGTACAACCTTTTGACCTCAGGAACATGCGGAATTTCCCGGAGCCGCTAAAATAATTTCTTTCTTGTGAACACGGCTTTAACTCGACGGATTTACAACTTTGAATGACCTTTCCTTGACGAAAGGCATGATCTGTGTTTAGCATGGATGACGCCACTATAAGTTATGAGCCTGCATTCCTTCCCAAAAGACCAAACTTGAATAAACATTGAAGGATCAACTTTAACAGACTAAAAGTTGCTCATTAATGCATAAAGACTTTTACCTTGTTGAGCTAAAGATTTGATAAAGGTGATAAGCCTTACCTTTATTTCTCCTGTTTATGTTGTCAATGTGAATACATGCACATATATCCTAAAGAAATGTTGTTTTAACTGTGAATACATATGTATATTCTAAAGGACTATAATTATTGACCATAGAAACATTGCTTAATGTTTGAATACACTGTGTTATTGGAACTATATGTTGTTGATACTTTTGGGGACAAATGAGTGTTTAATTGTTCCACAATATTTGAAGGTGGTAATATGAAGCCTTAGCATGAGATCATCTTTAACTCCCCCTCCTAGTTGGACAAAGAAACTCTTCCCGCCATTGCGTAGACACACCTCTCTAAATTCCAAAAAGATAATAGTTTAGAGGGTGTTGGCACCTCAGTTCTTTTCAGTGAATTATTTTCCATAGTTCTTTTCAGTTCAGTACAGTTGTTCAGTTCTTTTTCAGTTTTGAGTTTTTCAGTGTTCAGTCCAGTTTTTCAGTAGATTTTGTTCGTCTCTTTGTCTTCAGTTTTTCAGAGCAACAACCGAACACTCATTTTTGTTTAATTCGTTATTTTTTACTATTGAGAGTATTTTCTTCAGCGTAGCCTTCTTAGGTTCTGCCTGTCCAAAGGATGTGTTTTTAAACGATTTTTGGTTCAATCGCTGATACAGAAACTGTTTTGCTTAAAAGTCTACCAAGAACTCTGAATGTTTTTCCAATTGGCATTTTTCATCTGAGACTTAACTTTCTTTATGCCGGATTCTGGTTTAACTGTGACTCAGCTGTCTATAAAGGCAGATATCAGCAGCCCGTCTCACAGACCAGAGACGCTCCTGACCTCTGACCCACGGCAAGCAGCAGCTCAGCCCAAGGCAGAATGAACCCAGAGTAGATCCACCAAGTGCCATCCACAGAGGACCACAACAGTCAGCTAGCGTTGGGGACCCAACTCCGAAGCATCATCGGCAGTACCGAGAGGTTTGGACCCGTTGGTATCACCACCATTCCTGTTGGCTCCAGGCCTCTGACCTCTTGTCTCCAGCCTTGGCTCTTCCAGTAAGATCTACACAGTTACTTGATACAGAGTTGGCATAAAGATTAAACTTAACTAAAATTTAGCTTAACTCTTTTAGACTGTTTTTCTAAATTCATTAACTGCGTCAATTTTATCGATTTATTCCCGTAAAATCATATTCCACCTTCAATAAAAAAGGTTTATTGTTTCAATCCATGAATATACTCCTGTTATACTCCTATACTCATGTTTATTGTTGATTCAATCTCCATATTCAAATGATGTATGTTTGTTAATTTTGGTCAATAAACGGCATCATTTGGCTGGCCCAGGGTTCCACAACTGGGATGAAAACCACATTGTTCCTCCTGAATCCAAGGTTCAACTATCATCTGAATTCTCCTCTTCACACCCTGGCATAGACTTTCCTGGGGAGGCTGAGGAATGTAGTTGGAACACACCCTCCGGGCCCCCTTCCTCCAAAAAGAGGGGCTACCATCCCTTTCTGCCAATTCAGTGGTACCGCCCCCGACCTTCACACGATGTTGCAGAGGCATGTCAGCCAAAACAGCTCCACAGTATCAGAGACTTGAGGTACTCAAGGCTTCACACCTGGCACCTTGCCAATTCTTAATTACCTCTGTGACTTCAGCTTGGGTGATGGACATGATGGATGTGTCGGTGGGATTGAGGAGATCCCCGAAGGTGAGAGTTGAAGACCTCTCTTACAGAGGACTCATCCAGACATTCCCAATAGACCCACACAGTAAGTTTGGGTCTGCCGAGTCTGTCCGGCTTCCACCCCAGCCATCTGATCCAACTTACCACCAGGTGGTGATCAGTTGACAGCTCCACCCCTCTCTTCACCGGATTGTCCAAGATATATGGCCAAAGGTCAGATGAAGCAACCACAAAGTCAATCATCAACCCCCGGCCTAGGGTGTCCTGGTGCCATTTGCACTGATGGACACCCTTATGCTTGAACATGGCGTTCATTATGGACAAACTGTGACTAGCACAGAAGTCCAATAACAGAACACCAGTTGGGTTCAGATCGGAGAGGCCGTTTCTCCTAATCACGCCCCTCCAGGTGTCCCTGTCGTTGCCCACATGAGCATTGAAATCCCCCACCTTCCAGCAGGAATAGGTGTAATTACAATGTAAGTACTCTAGGACAGACTGGTCACAAATTGTAATAAAGGCGCATAGTGTGTAATTAAGGGGTATTGGATATAATAATACAAAAAAACTCTGTGTCGTCTTGTGCCCTCATGTCATCCTCTCTTGTTTACAGCTTCCATGTGCATAAACTATTTACTGTGAGACATAAGGAGATAGTGTAAGGGGTAAAGAGATTTGATTGTAATTAGGCTACTTAATTTATATGACTGAGTTACTGACAGTGGCTTTTTTATCTGCCATGCCACTTAGTAATGGGACGATAAAATAGAAATACCATGTTTACTATGTTGATGCATACATAAGGGGGAACTGGGAAGCTACAGACAAGGGGGAGGGGGGCTTTGAGGAGGAAAAATTTAAATAAGTAACCCCAGTTCATCTTGTATTAATATTAATTTAATCTTACAGTTGTGTCTTGTCAGGACATGTCGTGGTTATTGTCGTGGTTACTTTAAAATTACCAATAATATAACAACATTATCTTTGTTGGCATCCCATTTCCCCTCTCTTACAACCTCTGCCTGATGCAACCTGCGCACTATGCGTGAGGGTTTTCAGCTTAGGCGTCACATATAGTGTAGTATCACCTCACGCCAAAATGAAAGAGATTCACACTTTCTCCACAAACTCTTGCCTGTGCCCCTCTTCCTTACACAGCCTCCACACGACGCAGCCTGACACAGTCTGACGCAGTCTGACACCGCTGCACATTCAGTTAGCAGAGTTTTTGGCTTTTGTTCCCTATTCCTTTTAGATAATTAGTCGTTACTTAGTGCATTACCTCACTTTACATCACAAACCAAACTGGCAATGGCTAATAAACACGTATACGTGCACCTTTACGCACGCCCTGTCTTTGCGTGACGACGCTGCACACTTTTTTGGCTACTACTCACTATTTTATGACGAAAATTAGGCATCCTGTAGCTAATCGCCTCTCTTTACATGAAGAGTAAGTAACGGGGAAGTACTGGGCCGTAATCTAAAGTGTTACCAAATATAGTCCATGATAATATCATCAGGAACAGTTTCCTGACCATAAGCCCTATCAAAGCAAAAAGTTTTAAGTCTAACCTTAAATGTAGAGACTTTGTCTGCCTCTTTAATGAGAGCTGGGAGCTGATTCCATAAAATGGGAGCTTGGAAACTGAAGGCTCTAACTCCCATTGTACTTTTGGAAACTCTAGGAACGACTAGTAACCCTGCATTTTGAGAACAGAGTGCTCTGTTAGGACGGTACAGCACTATGAGGTCTCTGAGATCCGAGGGCCATATAAGTAAGGAGAAGGATTTTGAACTTCTGAATTCAGTGGAGGGAGGCTAAAACTAGGGTAATGTGCTCTCGTCTCTTCCTGTTAGTATTCTGGCTGCTGTGTTTTGGACGACGCACATAAAGCCGATAGTGTCCCAGGGTCAGATTCAGAGTGTTGGGCTTCAGAGACCACTTTTTCAATTTCCCAATGAGCTGCGGCCAAGATAGAGAAGGTGATATAATAGGTTCTGGGAGGACTTCAGGACAGTCAGATATTATGCCGGGACAAGGCATCTGGCTTTGTGTTCTTGGAACCAGGGCGGTAAGTGAACTTGAATCTTCCCAGAAACGGCGCCCAACGAGCCTGACATGAGTTGAGTCTGCGAGCTGAATGAAGATAAGATCTGAAGACCTGAAAGACGTTTGGAGAAGAATGCGCTTGGATGTATTTTGGTGGTGTCCGGGGATCGTTGAGATAGGACAGCACCCACCCCAGAGTCTGATGCATAAACCTCCACAAAAAACTGTTGACTCGGGTCAGGATGGATGAGGACTGGTGGCATAGTAAACTGGTGCTTGAGCTTCTGGAGTCCAGGTAAACGGAGAGGTGATAGATGTCACATGAGTTAGTGGAGCAGCACTTGACTGAGGTTCATTATGAAGTGTCTGTAAAAATTAGCAAAGCCCAAAAAACGTTGCAATTGCTTATGAGTGGTGGGTGTGGGCCAGTCTCTAACTGCTTGAACTTTGGCTGGATCTGCTCTGAGTCTACCTTGCTCAACAATAAATCCTAAGAAGCTTACAGATGGGACATGAAATTCACATTTTTCTGCTTTAACATAAAGTTTGTTTTCCAGAAGCCTCTGTAACACCAAACGGACGTGCTGGATGTGTTCTTGGATATTGCTTGAGAAAATTAAAATGTCATCCAGGTAGACAAAAATGAATTTATTCAGCATGTCCCTAAGCACGTCATTTACAAGAGCTTGGAAAACTGCAAAGGGCATTACCTGGTATTCGCAGTGCCCGAGAGGTGTGTTAAACGCAGTTTTCCATTCATCCCCTTTTCTGATACACACCAAATGGTAAGCGTTTCGCAGGTCCAACTTGGAAAAGATGGTGGCACTGTGAAGAGGCTCAAAAGCCGAGTCAATTAGTGGCAGTGGATATTTATTTTTTACAGTTATATCATTGAGACTACGGTAGTCGATGCAAGAGTTTTATCTAGAGGGAGGAGGATGGACGTATATGTCCAGAGGCTAAGGCATCATATATATACTGCTCCATGGCTTCTCTTTCAGGAGGAGACAGATTATACAGGTGGCTTGAAGGTAAGGGGGCACCGGGAGAAGGTCAATAGCACAGTCATAAGGTCTGTGAGGCGGGAGGGAGTGATTTGTCTTTCTTAAGCACTTCTGACAAATCATGATATTCAGGAGGAACTTTAGAGAGATCAGGTGGTCCGGAAAGGGGGGCACAGAGTGTGAAGCTAGGTTTTAAAGCAGAATGAAGGCAGTTTAAACGGCAATAAACACTCCAGTTAGTTACTGAACCCAAGGCCCAATCAAACTGAGGGTTTTGCAGTTTTAATCAAGGAATCCCTAGGACAATAGGAGCAAGGGGAGAGGGAAGGAGCAACAACCTGATTGATTCCTTATGGTTAACAGAAATAACTAAGGTTATGAGTTCCTCCCAATCACCTTCCTCCAGGTGTCACTGTCATTGCCCTCGTGGGCGTTGAAGTCCCCCAGTAGAACAATGGAGTCCCCGGTTGGAGCATCTTCAAGCAAGAAGGCTGGGTACTCTGCACTGCCGTTTGGCTGGTAAGCACAAACGAGGTAGAAACAACGTTACAACATGGTTAAAAGCTCAGAAAAGTCGATTTAGCAAAATATTTACCATTAACAACATTCAACTTTTGTGGTGGTTGTAGTGTGAGGATCTGGGGCTGCTTTGCTGCTTCAGAGCCTGGACAACTTGCTTTGATTGATGGAACCATTAATGTTGGAGATGAAGGAGAATGTCCGGCTATCAGTTCGTGACCTCAAGCTGAAGCGCATTTGGGTTCTGCACCAGGACAATGAGCCAAAACACACCAGCAAGTGTACCTCTGAACAGCTTAAAAAAGACAAAATGAAGGTTTTGAAGTGGCCTAGTCAATGTCTGGACTTCAGTCTGATTGAGATAATGTGGCATGACCTTATAAGGGTGGTTCACGCACGAAAACCCTCCAATGTGGCTGTATTAAAACAATCCTGCGAAGTTGAGTGAGCCTGCTGACACTTTTGAGCACATATGTGCACTTCCTTTTAGCCAACATTGATAGATAGTGGCAATCACATCTCCCTCTTTGCCTCCTAATGAGGAGCTACTTTGTCTGGTAACGGTGCAGGCGAAGAATGACCAGCCATGGGTGCTTTTTTTTGAATGACTGCTGACCACATGACTGAAGGACCCCAGCTGCAGCCACACCATTTGACTGTAAAGGTCTGTGGGTGCACGGCACTAGTACCAGTTTTGCCAACTTAGCAACTTGTCGCTATATTTAGCGACTATTCAGACCCCTATAGCGACTCTTTTTCAAAAAAAGGTGCCGTTATTTATGCATCTAGGTGGTTCATGTTTACCCTACAAACCACACTGAAGTCCATTTGGAAGCTGTATGCCTGTAGGTTGACTAAAGACATCTGTTCTTTAAGTTGCAGCCTGTCCATTTGCTTGTATCCTTTGTTTACACCTTCAGGGAAAGAAGTGAAAACTAACCACCAAATGGAATATGTTGATTAACTGGTGTCGCTAATATGACAATTTCCACACAGAGGAGTCATAAATTTCAGATACCAGTGTTTGTGGAGCCATGGACCAGAAAGAGATAAGCAATGGAATGTCTTTCAAGTTTGTCTGATAGGTAACAGACATTCAGTGGACTCTCAGTCTTTGCCTCCATCTACAGGACACTGTTAAAGGGTTCATTACATTCTGAAAACCTTGGAACAAACAAAATCCTACTCATGTAAGGAATAAAAATTTCTTCCAATCTAACAGGTCTTCAGGATCCTAGCGGACGTGAGACTGCTTCATTTATGGTCCACTATAACCTAATAAAATAAATAATAATTAATGTGTGTAATAAAAGTGTCACATGTAACCATATTATTATTATTATTACTGTATTATTAACCTGCATATAATTTACACATGTAATCATGCATTTATTATCACTTAAGTTTTCTTTAAGGATCATTTATCCTACGTTTGTGTTTAATGTGTTCATATGTCTTTCTTGTTCCTCATTGCTTTGTTGTGAGGTGGTGGAATATCAGTAGTTTAACCTAATTTGCATATATTAGGTAAATTAGCCCGCCAAAACAAAAGTTACGCCTGCATTACGCCTTCCCACTTAGAAATATATATAAAAAGGCCCAATATCTTTTGTTCTGTCTCTACTCTTTTTCGTTTCTTGTCAATTCTTCTTGTCACTGCTCGTTTTTTTTTTTGTTTTTTTTTACCTGTGAACGTTTTGTTGCAGAACGCTCGTCTCCAGGACACATGTTTGATGGGCCTGTTACCTGAGCGCATCCTGCTACTTTTCAATTGTCCGTTTCCTTTGGATACACTTTTCCAGTCCATTGTTTTTACTGAAGTTACTCCAAGCCTAATTTGAACTGTAATTGCTGTCCAACCTCAATTTTTCAAAACTTAGGATTAATTTTTGTACTACAAATCTGGCCTGCTGTCTGCGTGGATTGACTTTTGATAGCCTACACCTGGCGCCATCCATTGACCTCCAAGGGCCTGTGTCAAGAGACTTTAACTGGGAGACCAAAGCCATACGGTCTCCAGCTGAACCACACTGCGGAGCTGTGTTCCTGGTCGTAGAGTCAGTCCGAAGGATTTCAGGACCCGAACAACGCCGGTGGCCTTTAGACCTCGTCCCTAGAGCAACCCTCTGGTAACATCGTCTTGGAAATCCCAGCCTCTCATCCTGCCTCCGCTCAGACCAAAGTAACCCCGCACAGTTGACATAGAATTGGCGTCTTAACAAATACGGCTATCTTTTATCACTTTAAAATAGTCATTCCTTTTCGCTCAACCGTAGCTAAATACTGAAACCTAGTCTTGTTTTGTTACAATAAGCTACCTCATTGATATTCCATCTTCCCTCAATCTACCTTTTCTATCTCGTGTCGTATAAGTTGGTACTCATACCTCGTATTATTCCCTTTATTCATTACCAAAGTCCACCCCTTGTGAATTATATTATCCTGTTCAATAAACCATATTTAATCTTATGTCGTTGTAAGGTTGTTTTTACACTGGTAAAAGTTCTTCCCCTTCAGATCAATTAAATATTGGCCATTAATTTGTTCTTGATGCAGTCAAGTGGTGCTCCAGGATTGTTTAAACTAATTATTCTCAGAAGTAAGGCTAATAAACCCTACAAGAACATCAATTTCAATGGGTTTACGACTAGAAGAGACAGTACTGACAGCTGCCAACCTCGCACGTGAGTCTGGCTCTGACTCCAGCTTTCTTCTTCCCTCTGTGTGTTTTCTTCCTACTGCGGGAGGAATGAGAGAAACTAGAAGGGCCGTCTCGCTGTATTTCGCAAGGAATAAGCCCAGTGAAAACACCTCAATCAGAATGAGGCTGAAGCTGCAGCAACAAGTCTCTTGAATAAGTAAACCGATGACTGTCATAATCCGAGAGGCTGGGACCACTTGACACACATGTAAAATAGTCCAAAGAGAATAGAAGAAACAAGATAATCCAAAGGGGGACAGTAAAATCCATTACTCCAGACAGGTGAGATGTAAGTGGCGCAGGCTAACAGACGCTAACAACAACACAGGAGACAGTTAATTGCCCCAATAGCGCTGATAGATCATAACATGGCTCCAATCACACACAACAAGATACAGTTCAAAACATGAAGCAATCAAAACTCTTAAAACATAGTAAAAATCTCCTGCAACTCTCTGCACACCATACGAGCAGTGACCCGAAAGCTACCTTCCAGGGATAGATTCCATAGCGTAGGGAGTCTGGACTGCAGTAAGAGAGGCAGTGGCTCAGGCAGTCTCCCAGCTAGTCCCAAGCAGCCTGGACAACAAGATAAATTTGTGACAGTTCAGAAGAGCGCCAAAAACAAGCTCACGAAGCCAAATCATCGCCCTGTTCATTTCTCAAACAGATTTTCTCCATCCAACAATGCCCCCACGGAGAACAGGACTCAGGTAATTGGAAGCTTGATTTTGAGAAACGTGAAAATTAGTACCCAAGGCAGCTATAGTAGGTGTTATCCAAAGACCGGAATGGGCAGCACTGAGGTACATTTAAAATTTCTGGCAAAGAGATAAGAAGAGGTACAGGCAAATTGTTATTCACGTCAGCGGTAAAGATGTTCAAAGTCGCCAGTCAGACATTACCAAAGTGAACGTAGCTTTAGTGTGTACCTTCACCAAAATTATATGGACGCCATAATATTCTCTGGCCCACTAAATGCTAGATCTAGTTTGTTAAAATCACTTGTAGTGATTTCGTTGGTGTTCATTAAATAGATTTAATGTCCGTAACTGAAACACGGTAGCCATGTTCACTCCAAATAAAAAAAAGTGAAAAATTTTTTTGTTTGTTTTTTATTGGTGAACTAATAATAATAAAAAATTCAGACCTCTTAGTTTTTAAAGATATAGACCTCTACCAAATGGTTGAGATGGAGCTTAATGGTAAAAGTACCTAATACATAATGATAAATGTATAATAACATTTATATGATAATTTAATACCTACCAAAAAGAAAGTAGAAAAGGGACAATTGCTGGAAAACAAGTCATGTCAAGTAAAACATGTTTAATCAAAAGAACTTCACTCACATTTTTTGCATATATTACTTTTTAAATGTAACAGTTGTATTGTCAAAAATATACGAGGCCTTTATGTATTTTCCCCTCTCAAAATCACCAAAAGGTTACCATGAGAACCTGCTCTACAGAACTTGACAACTTGTCTGTCTAAATTATTTTTTTTAAATCCACTTAACTTCTTAACTACAATTCAATCACTCACTTCAATCACCCGGCCCAATCACCTCTCAAATGTACAAAAAAAGACCCATGAGGATATGTCTAACTTCTCAACTGTGCTGTGTTAAAGATCTTCACTTCTGTTCTTGCACTGAACAAATTAAAAAAACTTGTTTTGAAATGCACTAACTTAGTGGTGTCAAACTCAAAGTGAGAGCCCATGATAGTTAATAAGAATCCTTTCAGGTGCTGAATTTACGTTGAAGTATGCACCATTATAGGCTATGTAAATGTCTGCATATAATTTAATAATACTACAAATAACATATTAACAATAATGCATGAACAGACAATTTTACTGAGATTACCATAACTTTACCAACCTGATTCCAAATGGTCGAGTTGTCACTCCACGGCAAGGTTTACCATGCAAGGCATGTTTTGGAAAATTATTAGATCCTTACAAGATGTTTTTGTGACGCATCAAGTTAAATCATTCTGTTAAGTAGCGTGTTAAATGATGAAAACTAAGCTTACCTATGAAAATTTTGCCAAAAATTGTCCAGATGTCTAAAGAGATTTTTCAATTTCCAAATTCCTGGTATCAGACTAAGTGAGAAGGCTAAATGTAAAAAAGCAGAATGACCTCTAGAGGAATTTTTATTTTTGCATTGCATAACTTAACCGAATTGTACAGATGGCTCAAAAAGGCTGAGTTTAATTAAATACATTTTTCAATGAGAGACAGTGATTCAAAATGTGCTCTACCAAATGGTTGAGCAGACTGTTAAAGGGCTAATTTATAAGCAAGCCCCATTTAAGGCTTCTACACTAGAAAATAAGAATAATCCTAGGTTTCTGTTCAGCACTGACCAGTCTGACAAACAGTCACAGCTCAGTATAACCTAGTATCTCTTTATCTCTTAGCTGTGGCAGCTTCCTCCAGTTTTTAAATAATAATGTAATCTGAGATAAAAATCAAATCCACCCCACTAGCCCAGACCAGGATAGTGCCCTATCAGTAGAGGCCAAATCAAACCATTTATAATGTTAGACTGCTTCAACCCTGTAACCTTAAATGAAATAATCTCAATCATTACGTTCCCTAAAATGTCTGTATCTTAGATGCAATCTCCTCTAAACACTTTAAAGAGATCTTCCCCTTAATTAAAGAAACAACTTTCAATATAAGACAGGAAACAGGTAATGTCCCAGAGTCCTTTAAATTTGCTGTGATTAAACCTTTTGATAAAAACCCATCCTCAGTGAAGGCGAGTTACAACTATAGACCTATCCAAATCTCCTTTTTATTTCAAAAATCCTCAACAGAGTTGTAGTTAAACAGTTATGCAGTTGCCTGCAGGATAATTACCTATTCGAAGATTTTCAGTTAGACCACAGCAAAGTAAAAGCTTTTTTTTTTTAAGATGATTTTTTTGGGACTTTTTTGGCCTTTATTGATAGTTAACAGTAGCTGGACAGAAAATGGGGTGAGAGAAAATGGAGAATAACTTTGGGCAAATGACCCGACCGAGACTCAAATCCAGAACTCCTTAGTTATCAGGGGCGCCCCCCATAACACAGCTTTAGTCAAAGTCACCAATGACCTGTAAGTAGCTTCAGATAATGGACTGGTCTCTGTCCTAGTCCTTTTAGATCTTATTGCAGTGTTTGACAATAAATGTAAGTTTAAGTGTGTGTGTGTGTGTGTGTGTGTGTGTGTGTGTGTGTGTGTTACAATCAAAAGAATTGCAACCTAAAGTTCTAAATAAGCAAATCTCTAATTTTGTTGTATTTATGTATTACAATAATAATAAAGATAGCAAGAAAGGTTCTGTCATCACAACCTGATATCACTACAAGACAGAGAGGATGGAATGAATAAGCCTTGCAATTCTTATTGACAGAAAAAAGGGATCTACTGTCTTCTGCCTGGAGTTTATCCAGAGTATTAAGCCTATCAAAAACACAGAGAACATGCAACCAATGTCACAGGGCATTTGGTTAAGAACAAAAGCGTACATCTATAAGTAAACGCTGTCTGGCTTGAGAACCAGAGGGAGAAAAAGGAACAGTTTTATACTTACACATTAACTGGAGTGCTGAGTAAAAGAGGACAGAGGAGGTTTGGTTGTGCAGCACAGAGGGCTGACAGCTGGATGTGCAACCCCGCGCCTCCCACGTAACCAGCCCGCTGTTTGCCACTGTGCGGAGCTCGTGGCGTTTCAGGCTTATCCTGGTCTCAGCCGCACTGTCTCCTGGTATATCCCGCCTATCCCTCTTGCACGCCAAAATAATAATAAAAACAAGACGCCGTGCGCGTCTGTGTCTCGACATGTTGAAGCCAATCATGGCTTAGTTCTCGCAGAGACTCGACTGGCAGCCAATCAGGCAGCGGCTGTCACAGCGGCTCCAGCTCAGACTCTGTCTGATCGTGTTTTTTAAGAGGCGCCACGGAGATTAGAAGACAGTCAGAGAGACAAAGACAGACAAGCAGACAAAAACAGACAGGCAGAGAAACAGACAGTCCTAGATGACAAACAGGCAGACCGACAGAGAGAGAGACAGATAGAGACATAATATGCTATATAATATGCTGCTCTGTTTGGCAACAAACAGCAACATTCATAATTTATGGACTCAATTTGCACTACTGTCAAATACTACAGACTCTTCTTTTTGCATTGTCAATTGTCTACCTTACACCTATGCTGTATAAGATAGAAAAGTAGCTGTGTGAGAGCAATGAACAAAAAATGGAAAGGATTGTTATATGTACAGCATATCAATAGACATCAAAACAGATAGTGGTATTATGCATTACCCACTATCAGATGAGCAGTTAAAAAGTTCTGCAAATACAAGACTGTTGAAATTAGTTACATTTGTACATCTCTTTTGCAGCCATGGTGCTGGTGAACCTGCTGAAAATCTCCATTCAGAGGGATATGTAGCCCCTCCCTGTAGCAAACTCCCCTGATCTGAGAGCATTGATATTTGTTTAGTATTTCTATTACACAACTCTCCCGGGCAGTGACATGATACACAACAGGGGGTGATTGGTCAATTATTAATACTATTACTTTTTCATACTTTAGATTGCCACTCATTCCTCATTAACTGAAAACCAATTAAGCTCCCATTACTCCAATTCAAACTTAACAAAAGCCCAAGGTGCTCCCTGCAAAGCTATGTTCCTGGTGGACTTATCATGACCAGAGAAGGCCTGCTGTTTGTTGGGTAGTGGATGGCCCTGATGGTGCTCTTGTCTTGGCAAAATAAAATTAAAAAAAGACGCAAATAGTTCAGGCATAAAGTGGCCACCTTTTTTTAGTGTAGTGAATGCCTTGTTCTAACTCATTTGAACTTGTTTTAACACCATTTGTCTTGGCTCATCCTGGTGTCCTCTTGGCAGTTTTTACGACTGCGTTTCTCTACATGGAGTGGACCCAGGGTCTCCTTTTATTTTGTTTTCATTCCATGAACAAAACAATACAAATAAACATATGGAAAAATATCATGAATGTAAAGGAGCAGAATGAAATATCAAAATATGAACTTCTCTCCGGCTTGGATAAACCGGCTCATTTGTCAGGACCTTTGAGGACCGTTACACAATAAGCCAAGGAGGTGGACGTCACTCTCTCCCTCTCTTGCGCTAAGGTAGCGTTGCTTAGTGATTATGTTGTAAACAATTGCTTTGTAAATTTACAGTAGGATATTGGAATCAGGGTTGCCAGCAATGCACTGCTAATTGTACAGTTGTCCTACTATGTAAAGTATGGTACTGTTATGAAACCTGGCACTGAATTACAGTAATTTGCTGTATATTTTTTGTTTTACAGTAATGTACTGGCAGCAGGGTTGCCAGTAAACTGCTTTATGTGCTTTAAACTGTAAATGTGTGTGTGCTTTAACAATCACAGCACAATAATGTGGTTTACTATAATGCAGAATAAAACAAAACATTCCCTTAAAATTTGACTGAATGAATAGAAAGAGAGAAAGAACACATGTCTAATTTGGTTACAGTGGACATTACATAGACTTCATGGTGCCAGTCTTAAATATAAAGTGTGATGTCTATAGCATCATCTAAATGTCTGTAATACGGAGCGCATGCAGATCCATTATAAACGAGCCCAGGGGACAGAAACTTAGAGCTCAAAAACTGAAAGTGAGAGGGCTTAGCTCTGTGAAATTTTAAGTTTCATATTTTTACAAAGCCATTGTCTGAATTGACAGGTAACAGTTCTCCCCTCTTTAGCACTGCACAAGTCCACATGACATGTTATCTCAGTTTCCTGAACTGGCTCTGACAAAAAAAAGAATTGCTGCTCCACTCCACATCCCGCTCACCTGTGCTCTGACGCGGGACTCATGCCTTTGACCCATACTAGGGATGGGCAATACCACACTTTTTAAATACGATACGATATGATTTCAATACTTTTTGTCACAATTTTAGCTATACTGACAATAATACTTCATATTTCTCAAAAGTGTATGAGATTTTTCAAAATAATATTATTTTTTTAGGGAAAAAAGGAACATTGGACAGATTACATGTACATAACACATACTAGCCATTAGTATGAGGTTTATTACAATTTTTTTTTTACAAAAATTACAAAAACAAATTAATGAAAATGTATACAGTATTATTTTTTTTGAATTTTAAACTGAATATTGTCTTCATCTTCAACTTTCTACATTTTTGTAGTGCTTAGAAATACTCAGACACTAAAAGGTCTCTGTAAATCACTGTGATAAAGATTTCCTAATCTTTAAGCTATAGATTGGAGTTGAAGAAAAGCAGCATGTTGACATTTTATTGGTTTCAGCCAGTTTTGCCTGTGACTAATTGTGTCTCCTGCCCTCGAAAAACAGCCTCTCAGCTGGAACAGAGGTTGCAATAGTTACAAGATATTTTTTAGCCAGTTTGTTGAGCTGTGAAAATGTGCTCTCATTTTTTTTTTACCATTGCAGAGGGTCTTTACATCTTGGGACCACCTTCCATATATCTGCACATTTCAATGTTTGCATCTGCACTGGCTGTGCAATTCTCCTGAAAAGTCAAGGTACGCTTGTCAAATTCTTGCCATAATTCTCCCTTGCACATTGAAGACTCTGCATCCTTGCTTTGTGTGTCTGCAGCAGGTGATTCTTGCAGCACTTGGCTGTTCCCATAGAGCTGGTTGGTGCAGAGGGTTCACTGGCTGTTTCCTGTCTGCCCAGGGCTTACATCTTACTGATAAGCCATGATCTAATTACTTCCATGTTTCACTAAAAACAATATTTTTGAACCTAATGTCCAAAAAGGTGCTTGCTGCAAGAATATAGATGTGCTCAATCTTTTCAAAGCCAACTGCACTGTGCTGCAAGCTGTAGAGCCAAAGTTGTTATAACAGCTTGTCTTTGCTCAGTCAGTCTCTACAGCATGTAGAACACCAAATCCCACCGGTTCTTTACTGCTTGAATTAGTTTGTGGTCTTGCAGGTGCAACTGAATTTGCACTTCCTTTAGCTTCTTTGATGCTCTGGTGCTTTGGTGAAAAAAATTTAACAATAGCACCACATTTCTCTGGGATGGACTTCAAATTAATCTCAGCCTTGATGAAATCCTTTAAGTAAGTTAAGGGTGTGTGAAAAACACGGAATGTGCTTCCATTGTGTCTTCTGCACAGCTGAGACCATATTTGCACCGTTATCTGTAATGACAGCAATGGCCCAGTTGTCTGATATTTTTGTAAGGAGCTCACATATATTTTGTGCTGTGTGCTGTTCAGGAACAGGGACTGTTTCAAAGGTGCAAGCCTACATCTGCCAATTGTGGTTGCTGTTACAGTCAAATATGCTTTGGTTGTTCTTGATGTCTACATGTCACTTTTTAAAACCACAGTGCTTGCAGATTCTATGTTATCTTTCAGTGTGGTTTTGGCTTGATCATAACGCTTTGGAATTTCACTAGACATCAAAGACTTTTGTACTGGGGATCAACCACCTTCATAAAATAATGGAAACCTGCATCCTCTACTGACACTGGTTGCAAGTCAGTATAATCTTGGCTAATTCTAATGTATTTATATTTTATATTTTTTTCCATTATGATTTATAAGTTGTTTTCATCATCAGGACCAAAACTTGTGTCCAGAAGGTCAGAATTTTATGGTATTAGTATAATTGTAAAAATCATGGACATTTGGAATTTTAAAATAATTATTAGGTCACACAGAGCATCAGTATTTATTTAGAATTAGTTGCAAGTTATTAATATTAAACGAAAACTGTGCGGCTTCTATTATAATAAATAGTAAGTAGTTAATTAATGAAGTCTTTGCACGGATGTGAAAATAATAAATAAATACGGGACCCTGGAAAAAAAATTAGAAATAGAAATCTGCCTGCATTTCGGCTAGTTGGATAATGTTGTCAAGACTAGATAACAAGCCTATAATCACATCCATTTACTTTTATGTTCTTTTCTGTAGCCTGTAGCTAATGACAAAAATACCTGGCTTAATCATTTTGTTTTAAGGCAAAACCTAATATTTGAAGGATGTGGTCTCACTTTCTGAAGAGCCCAAATTGTAATCTTATTTATTTTGCACTTAACTATCACTTCAACCTGAAACACAACAACACGGGGTCTATACATAAATGGCCAAAGTACTTTTAGTTTGCATTTAACTAGAGATACTTACTCTCAGTGGATTAGCTTGATCATGATAAATGGGTATCTTATCCTTCGTTACTGAGTATACCCAGATAGCCGTTGCTTCTTCACCAAATTTGGTCCTAAGTGTCGCTCAGATTGTCGTACCTGCGCCACATTTTGCCCAGAATAGAGATAGAGTGGGTCGGTAGTCAGATCGTTAAAACAATAGTGGGCCGGGAATACAGACTTGTGGTTTGTCTGCCCAAACAGCTCACATACGAAGCATCGCTTTTGGCCCAAAACTACAGAGTATATAGTCTATAGGCCAGTCTACTCTCTGCCAAAATGGGGCATTTGTAGTCTTTTAATGGTTAGCCTTCCTTGATAGATGCAAGAAAGAGAAATGAATAGGTTAGTTTATTTCAATTTATTTTGAATTAAGTTAGCTTATAGTAGAAGGGGGAAATTTACATCACTGTCTTTGGAACCATGCGCTTTTCACATTATGTGGGCTCCTCATCACACAAACATTGTCGCAAAATTCTGCCCATTACATGCATTTCAAAGCAGAGACTAGCAAATCTAGCCATACTGGTCCTAAAGTTCAAGTTTCCTTGTTAAACTTGTTGGCGAAAGCAAAACTTTTGATATGATTTGATATTTTACATTTTTCATGGCATTGTATCACACAAGAGCACTGAATACCAGTTAAACTTTATAATCTTAGCATGCAAACATTCGTTCAAAATATCAAACCCATCAGTTGTTGGCTTGGCAGATACTTCATCAATAGAACTGTTGGGAATTGCAATTACTTGGGTTATAGGTTACTATTACCTGCCAGAGTCAAAGCACTGGTAAAATCTAGCTTAGTGTAGCAATATAAAATGTAAAATTGTTATTGCACCTATCTAAATGTATCACCACCAGCTTTAAAAAAGTAATTTCATGGTGAACAAATTACTTCTGTAGCCTAAATTAAGTTGCAGAAGTAATTTGCTGTTATTTGACATGTCTGCTGTTTTATTATGTATTAGTATTTAAAAAGGTAAATGTAAATCTATATTTTGCCCTTATAGAGCAAGTCTTTAAGTGATTGTGCATTTTCTAGTTTTATTTTCAAAATTATAAACTATATTTCCATTTTGTGATTGACATTAAAATAAAATTATACATTGCTAATACCATATTTGGTCATCCTTTTTTTTTTTTTTTTTTTTTTTTACTTAAGATCTGCTTGTCACGAACTGGCTCAGGGTTCAGACAAGGAGGGAGACCACACATGTTTTAAAAGGTGGGAGAAACATATTTTTATTAAAATAAAGTAAATACTAAAGTTGTTAACGTGTATATCAGTGGTGTCAGCAAGTGCATGTGTGTGAAAGTCAAGCTAACTAAACAAAAGACAAAACAAAGCTCTGGCAGCAAGGTGAGAGAGGGAGATGGGTCTGAACAAGGCAGCTTTTAAAGTAATGGGCCCCGCCCACAGCCAGGTGCAGCTCCTCCAATCAGTGGTCTTGTCTTGATTGGCTCAGACCTGAAATGGATGAGAGAACCAGCAGCAACACTGAACAGGACTACATTGTGTAGAAGCCAACTGTAGGGGTCGTAACACTGCTGCATAACTGTCATCAAAGAGTAACCACTCACTTCATTTGGTAACTGGATAGTTTATCTTAAATATACTATGCATCATGTATCATAAGTCAACCTATAGTGTTTAAGGACCAGAATGACTGAGAGTCTCCACAAAGAACCATGCAGGATTAAAAAAAAGAATGTTAATAAATCATGGTTTGTAAATAAACATGGGCCCATGATAATCTAATCATCAAATCAGTGGTTAATGAGGTCTTTTAAACAATTTTAGCTGCCATTTAGATTTACTGTGTTTTTCTATCTGCAAGTTTGGTTAAAGCCAACACAAGTGTGGGCTTCAGCATAAACAAATGTAAACAATCCTGCATAGTGTACTAAAATAGGATTTAGAACAGTTAAAAGGGGTGCACGGTAGCAGAATAGGTTCAGATCCTGGCTTCCGGGTACTCAGGCTTCCTCCCACCGCCCAAAGACATGCATGTATAGGTCAACTACTCTAAAGTATCCATAGTGAATGAATGTGAGAGTGAATGGTTGTCTGTCAGTGTTCATCTATAAGTGTCAGCCCTGCGACCAACTGGCCACTGTCCAGGGTGTACCCCGCATAAGGCCCAAAGCTGCTGGGATAGGCTCCAGCCACCCACGACCCCCAGCAGGACCAAGCGGTAGAAAATGAATAAAGGGCAGCTATAGTAATTTGTACATTTAGATCTGAAGGGAAGACTAGATGACACAGGAACAAAGGATTTTCAATCCCTAATTTTGTTTGTTTGTTTGTTTGTTTGTTAGTTAATTTTAGCTAATGAAGGGACATATACATTAGAATGAAGGGACATATACATTAATATGAAGGGACATATACATTAATACTATGTTTTATAACAGCTTATTTTATTACAAGTTTTACATTAATACATTGTGCTAAAAACTGTGTAGGCGTCCACTAGTAGCGGCGCAATATTGTACAACATGCTTTGTTCCTCTGTTCAGGGTGTGGTCCAGACCACATTGCTCAAGGCCACACCAACGGCCTACTGGAAAAATACTACTGGAAGAGTACTGACCACTGGAAAAATACTGACCACTGGGCCAATCACGAAGAGACACGCTTGCTTACTGCTAAAACAATAACAGCCCATCCCTAAGGTGGAGCTTAGATAAGGTTTACCATAAAAATCTGTGTTCCACGATTTCCTGTTGTTCTTCCTTGTGCCTTTTGTTTGTACTGGTTGAACCCTGCAGCAGTAGAACATTGTAAAAGGGCAATACAATTCTTGGACGCAAATCTCTTGATTCCTGGTCTACTTTTCCGATCTCAACTGAACACGCACAGCTGCTCTGGGCACTGAAAGCGGGTGCCTAACACTAATTACCTCACATTTTACAAATGAATTGGTAAAATGTAAATTAATAGTGGATTTTATGCTGTTTTTACAGTTGCTGTGAATTCCAAGTGTTTTAGGTGAATCTGGCAAGGTAAAAAAAAATAAAGGACAGAAAAAGAGTGCAAAAGCGTGCAGTTAAAAAAGTGCGACATATGATTGCTTCATTTAACATTGAAGCATCTGTAAATTTGTCAACAATGGGCCACAATCCTATAGGCCATCCTAATGAGACTGAGGTTGAGAAGGCAGATTCAGAGAGTAGGGCAAGCGATTCAGATGGAAACAACTGGAGTTTAGAGACTTCCTTGACAGACTGGGCTGTAGTAGAGGGCTGTAGAAGTTCAACATCTCGATCGTAATAAGTGCTCTCCTTGCCATTGCAAGAGTGTACCATCCGTGTTTGCCGAAAGATGCAAGAACAGTTCTCAAAACTAAAACACAAAACAACATGCAAGCTCTAGCTGGTGGAATTACTTTTATTTTGGCATTCTAAATTAATTTGGAAAAAATTTGAAGAAAGTCAAAGATGGCCATGTATTTAGACAGTTTGACCCTGTTCAAAACTTAAAATGTCCAGTTTTGGTCAATTTTAGGACAACTTCACACTCAAATAATTGAACCAAAGGTTATTGCATCATTTTGTGGTAGTTCAAAGCCATCCTCCCTGAGTGACTATTTAAAAGATCTTGTAAGTATACTTAACACACTTGGTAGAGGCTTTTTGATTAAAGGCAAAGAATTCTACATCAAAGTAAGCTCCTTGCATTTCTTTTCTTTTCATAAATATGTAAACAAAATTATTCTCTATTCTGTGTTCTTTTTATGTCATATTATATCCACTTAGTTGAGTGGCTTCCAGTGTTGTTTATTATGGTTGTTACAAGGAGCTGGCAGGTGACCCAAAAAGCAGACCGAACAAAGGAACAGGGTCAGAGTTTTTATTTTTACAGGCACCAGAGATGAGGTAAGTTCAGAGCTGGGGGTGCTGGAGCAGCTGGAGGTAAGTGCAGAGCTGGGGAGCCACGTGAGGAACAGCGCTGGAGCTGGAGGTAAGGGCTGAGCTGGGGGGCCAGGTGAGGAGCGGCGCTGGAGCTGGAGGTAAGGGCTGAGCTGGGGGGCCAGGTGAGGAGCGGCGCTGGAGCTGGAGGTAAGGGCTGAGCTGGGGGGCCAGGTGAGGAGCGGCGCTGGAGCTGGAGGTAAATGCAGAGCTGGGGAGCCAGGTGAGGAGCAGTGCTGGAGCTGGAGGTAAGTGCTGAGCTGGGTGAATCGACAAACACACTAGTTAATCAGACAAACTGGCAGAGAGTGGAGTCAGGACCAGGTTGAAATACTGCTGGGTTGATTGAAGATGGACCACAGGTGAGTAACTAGAAGCAGCTGAGTGGATGGCTCCTCCCAGGAAAACACACACACAGACACAGACACACAAGAGGGAGGGGGAGGGGGAGAAAACTGGAGAATCATGACAATGGTAGCGTTTCTATCCAATTATATTTCAGCTAGCTTGTGTTGTCTCAGGCAAGGTCTCAGACCTTCAGAATAAATAGAGCAGGCCCCTGTGCACTGTAAGTGAACAGACACAGTCAGTTGCAATAGCCAATCAGATCTCTATTCTGCAGACCAAGGCCAGCTATACGGTCTTACGTTGAATTGGACATGTACGCGTCCTGTGATTGGATAAGCACTTGCTAGAGCCTGAAAGGCGACAATTTGCAGAATATCGAACTAAACCCGGAGATCCAACAGCTATCGCTGTATTTTTAACCCATAATGGCCGAAGAGACTAATGTAGCTATATCTATCTAGCTATATTAAAAGCTGTTGATATTGGGATGGTGTCAGGTTTTCTCACACGTTTTTTTGACGATTCCACCAGTTATATGGTCCAGAGCATGTCATTTACAATGTGCATGGATTAGTACATCTGGTTTGGTTTGCTAATGATGATTGGCAGAAGGTATGTGTGTGGGCGGGTGCTTAGGAGTTTTTCGGGTAACGCATGAGGAAGAGAAGAGATTTTGCGAGGGGCGCCGAGAGACGCGGGACCCGAGGCCGACACCTGCGGGCAGATAGCGCGAGGCTGAGAGCCAGAGAAGACTCGACACCCGTGAAGAGACCCGTAAAGTGGATAAGAGACTCACTGAGCGGGAGGACGAGACTCGCTGAGAGGCCATAGGAGCAGATGAGACCCGAAGCGGGAGAGGAGCAGAACAGACACGAGGGGCGAGGACCACGAGGGGCGAGGACCACGTGGAGTGGCAGCGTGCTACAGCTAGGCTAGCTGGCATGTTTCATCGCACTCAATTTCCTGTCCTTGTGAATTTCAACACACTCAATGTTTTCTAAACAGGCGTGCAACGGTGTTTTTCCTCATGCTCGGGGTTGTGAGTAATAAACTTGACTGTGTGAATGTGTGTGTATGTGGGCCCACGATTGGACTAAAGACAATTATCGTTAGTAACATTGTGGAAACTACCTTAGTGGTTCAGGCTAAGGGTAAACTTTATTTTATTCTTTTGGTTAAAAGAAAGGGGAACAGCTAAAGACATTTACTCGCCATAGTACTTAATTTTAAAGAGGTACTCATATTTATTTTGTGGATATTTTAATTTCAGTTGTTTACTGTTTACTGTATATTTTTACCTTATTGGTCATTTATATTTTTGTTTGGGGAATTTCATATTTTCGTTGCCAAATTAATTTAAATAAAACTAGGCCTTATTAACTTTGCCTAAACTTTAATATCTCTCTGGGTCTCATTTAACTTAAAATAGGTTTTTTCCTAACACACAGGTTTTTGGAATTATCCACTATTTGAGTACACCTTCGTGGTATCTACCTTATTATTTATCAAACCCCCCTATTCTGCTTCATAGAGCCTATAGAAAGGTGGTGAGGGTGCAGTTATAAAATATTATTTATTATTAAAGTAACTATGCAACAAAGTAAAGTAACTAATATATTCAAATTCAAAACTTTCAAACACTTTCAAACTTATAAAAACACAAATCAAAATTTCAAGTACTGTAAACATGTACTAGTGCAATAGAAACAGATCCAAAATAAAAATATAGCCGCAAGCGGCGATGATCGGCCCTCGCCGTGGCGACCCGGTGCTGGTGCCGAGGTCGTGGGGTCGCGACCCGGTGCTGGTGCCGAGGTCATGGGGTCGCGACCCGGTGCTGGTGCCGTGGTTGTTTCCTAAAAATTCTGACGGGGCCCTTTGAGAAAACAATCAAACATTTTCAGTTTGAGCCAAATCGGTAAAAGTATGTGTAAGTTATGTCAGAGTTTGTGGCCAAAACTCCAAAAATAGCCAAATTTGAAGGGTCGCCATGGCAACACCGTTGAATATTCTACAAAACCTTCAACAACTTTTGATCAGACACTTCTCGGGATCATTTTCACCAATTTTCAAGTCGTTCGGTCAAACCCCCTCAGACGAGTTCGTTAAAGTACGAAGGGTGCAAATCGGTTGGTCACATGATCAATCCAAGATGGCGGACTTCCTGTTGGTCAGGGGGCATGACCACAATATAATTTTTTGTTCATCTTGGGATGTTGCATGTATGTGCCAAATTTCGTTATTTTACGACAAAGTAAGTTTTGGGACGTCCCATTGGAAAACGGGAAGATTTTGTGGCGTTACCATGGCAACGCGATTGGAGCTGGGGTATGCACATCATTGGCTTTTTTGATCAGGGTCACTTGAGGGACACATGTGCCAAATTTCGTTTGTCTACGATAAAATAATTTTTTTTTGCCCCATACAAACATGTTTTTTAAGGTTTTTTTGCTCTGCAGGGGGCGCTATCGAACCCATCCTGAATTTTCCCATTTAAATCTGTTTAGGGCCCGGGACTGAGCAAACGATTCAAATTTGAGCCAAATCTGACAAAATTTGTGCGATTTATAACACTTTCTTTTTTGGTGGCGAGCAGCGAAAACGTAACGAAAAGTCGCAGCGTTGCCGCGGCAACACCGTTTAATATTCTACAAAACCTTCAACAACTTTTAATGGGCCACTTGTCTAGATGATGTGGAGCGAGTTTGGTGTCGTTGGGTTAAACGCCCTGGGACGAGTTCGTTCAAGTTCGAGGGGTGGGATTTTTACAAAAATCTTCCTGTTGGTCGCGTCGCTCCATCACAATATAATTTTTTGCCCGTACCGACATAACGAATAATCACTCCGAATTTCATTCGTCTACGACGAACTTGACTCTCAGGACATCCCATAGGGGTCTCACTCCAGGGGGCGCTGTCGCGCCACCTTTTATTCGTTTTTTCTGTTTTGCACAAAATATTCGATTTTTCGCCGGGACGGCGGTCCATGCCAATTTTCGTGAGTTTTCGTTCACGGGAAGCATCCTAAAAATGGGCAAATAGAGGATGAAAAAAAAGAATAAAAATAATAATAATGAAGAACGCTAACAGATCCAAGTATGCGTTGCCGATAGCAACCTATCTGTATATATAGAGAGAGTGCACGAGTCGATGAACGTTCTCGTGAGGTCCATAGTGATTGACGAGCGCAACGCATTTAGTCATGTGCGCTTCGCGCACGTTTACGATCTCAAATATGCGTTGCCGACGGCAACCGAGAGTTCGGAATGTTGCGAACACAGTGCTGGTGTGGGCCATGGTGAATGACGAGCTGTGCTCGTCATTCACTTAGTTCATTAGTGCGCTTCGCACATTTAGTTCATTAGTGCGCTTCGCGCACTTTTCAGTTCCAATAGGCTCCTCGCCACCGGTGTGGGGCTCGGGCCTAATGAAGCAGCACTGAGTGAGGATCAACTCTTATGCTGTTTGATGGAACCTTTTCTTGTCTTTGCAGAGAGTCCACCAGAGTTAGTTGTTTGTACTTTTTCCCTTTGTTTTAGTTAGTTGCACAAACTCTGCGTGTTCTTTTGCATGGTGCTTTTGAAGATGCTTGATTAAGTTAGTTGTATTGTATCTGGTAACGTTACCACCACCTCTCGACACCTCGTTTTACATGTTACACGAAGCAGTTTGACTTGTTGGCGTCGCAAGGGTGAAAAACCTCCACACAGTTGATTCTTTGGCTCGCTCCATGTTGTTGCAGTCAGTGTTTGTCCACACGGTGGTGACGCATTACGCACTGACGTGATGACGTTCTGTGTCAACAGCGCCCAGTGAATGCATGATATAAATAAGACAGTGGATCAGTCACTTGGATCGGGTCCTTTTCACCTGATTATATTTTAATAGTGAGTTTTTGGCAGCTTTGGCAAATGTATTGACACATTGCTTTTACGGCACTCTCAAGTTTCACAAAAGCTTAATGTTACTTTTGTATTGGTAACATACTTGTAGATTGTTTATTTACAATTTGTGACTTTGCAAACTAATGCTTTTTGCTCAAGGTTAAATGTTACTTCGCATAGGTAACATTTTATGGTCACTTTAAATCGGTAACTTTGACATTGGTGACTTTACTAAACTAATGCTTTGAAATACTAGTATAACTGTTTCTTTAGGTGTTTAGCTAGATAACCTTGATTATCTGACCTTTTGACATTTGTACATTTTTCTGTACTGACTCAATAAACCTGTTTGTGCTGCAAACAAACCAAAATATTGTATAAGGCTTCAATTTATTGAAGACTTTACCTAACCCTTGCTTCCTCACTGATAGCTAGTCCAGCCAAGAGCTAGGCTTTGGGACGTGGCTCATCAGAACATTGGGAAAACGAACTGAATCAACATATCAGACCAAAGAAAAGTAGGACTACTGTCTTTCTTTAATAGCCATTTATTGTCAGATATATAGATGTACCAGTACAAGGTTCATTTCAGAGAAGATTTAACAGACTGATTTATTATAAAACCCTTACCTCAGCCTGGGGATTCAGGTTAGAAGGGCAATACACATGATAAATAGGACTAAGTGAGAACATCTTACTCAAAAATCCAACAACGTTCAGTTTGTCCGTAACTTGTTTCTTTATTAATGAAAATTGTCAATCAACTGTTGACAAATTGTCTTTAATAAAGTAATGAGTTCTGGATGTCCCTAAAAAGATTTGCCACGGGCTCCCCAAATCAGTTCCGCAGTTTTTGTGGAAGGTCTATGAAGAGCTGCTTCCTGCTTCGTCTCCCTGGTGATAGTGGAATTAAATAGAATATAAGTTGTTCTTCTTTATTTTCTCAGCTTCTCAGTCACCCTTCTAAGCTATGACGAGGTGACTGAGTAGTTTAGTTTAGTACTATTATTTATTTTTATTTTAATTTGCAGACAAAAGACGGCACAGAAACTAAAAAATACAATCTACAACAATCTAAGTGGACAAAACAACATAAAGGAAAGAAGAAAAAAAAAAGGGGTGGGGTTGGGGGGTAGGTATTGGTACAGTTCATACAATTTTTGTGTAATTCCTTGATTTTTACATGGAATAACACATGTAAAAATTATATTTTTGTATAAACTTAAAGTGCATATTTCCATTTAGTTCACTGTTTTGCATGTAGTGCCTTATTAAGCCACTAGAGGGGTACGGAAGCGCATAGGAAAAAGGCAGCATGGCGGCTGTTTCCCAGCTCCGATGCGGACTTCTGTCTTGACTGTGTGTTTCTATTAAAAGTGAGTACTATTTAAGGCATTTGTATAATATTGTATAGATTTATGGTTGTTATGAATATATTTAGATTTGATATGAATTGCCTGGATTAAATACCTCCTGAACATCAGTGTAATATAATCCTGACTCCTGAGGCTTATGAATCTGATAAATTTACTGTCTTTTCAAATTACTTTATCAGCTGACTTCAAAAATCAGTGAATGCTAACTCTGTGTGGCATTTTAGTAGTTGTTTGGACTGTGTTGGTGCTGTTGGGGGATTCATTATGCTTCTGTGATGGGTATTATTGTCCTTTTAGAATGAAACTCTTTTGATTTTCGATTCACCACACTTAATAATAGAGTAAACAATTATCTTAGTCCACTTCTCTATTCAAAGAGGCCGCAAAAATACGGGAGTCAAACCATACTGCTCATACTGTTAAAGAGAGGTTCCAATGAAACTAGAGGTGAAGTGAGTGCCAATGGCTGCATTCTTTAAAGTCTGATTGTTATAATAGTAAAATACTAATCTTCCTTATAGTTTAAGAAAAAATGTCAAGCAGTCCATACAAAACGTCAGGACAGGTATTTCATATTTAGGTTGTGAAGTGACCACACTGTCTGTTTATATTAGGGGTGTTCATGGTTAACTGATTATTAATTGTGATTAAGCTTCTTGACCGATTAAATTTGCATTAACCAATTAATCAAGATGCTGTATACTTCCTACACTTTATCTATACAGTACAGGTTCAGAACCCACTGTCAAGGTACTGCACATAAGTGATGTGTGTGCACAGGTTTGTTTAAATGCACAGTTAGGGGATAATCAGCTGCTGACCTTAATTGGTGCGCATTAATTAATTAGTGTGCATTTATCCGTGTTGCTTTAACTGTCGTATGGGTGGGCTAATGTTAGCAGCTAACACAAGCAGCCAAGGGGAAAGTGCAAGAGACTAAGTGCCTGTTGTGTTGATGCATCAGAAACAGTGAAGGTTTCTTAGTTGCAGTGTAGCTAATAAAGTGAATTAAACTAAAAGAAACACCTAAAAGCAAGCAAGAAAATGCTGATAAAGTGTGGTATAAATGATTGTACACTGTAAAAAGTTTTTAGGCAGTTTAACGTAAAAAATTAAGTACAATTTCTGCCTTTTAAGTTTTTAAAACTTAGTGAAGTGTGTTTTATCCAATAATGCTAGTAAGTTATGAATCATCCTTAGTTCACTATTGTTAATTGTTCTAAGTAGATACTTCAAGTTATTACTACTTATTATGTTGCTTTTTACGATTAAGATAACATGTATTCTTTCATCAAATAAATGTAAAGCCCTAAGTTGTTTAAAATCATCAGATTAAGTTATTAACTAATGATCTATTGTTAAAAGAAATGGATATCTTCACTTATAACTTATCATTTTAAGTTCTGCATACTTTCTGTGCTTTATTAAACTCAACTATTTGCTAATTAGACACACATTTGTAATTTTTAATACTGATACCAGTTACATTTCCAAGTTAAGTAAACTCATCTTTTTAAGGCAGAAATTGTACTTAAGTATTCACATTAAATTAACTTTTAGTTTAAAGTTCTGTTGCCTACTCTAACTAGTGGTTCATTTAACATTTCAAAGACCATACAAATATAGCAAAGACCATGTAATGAATTTTCTTGACATTTTCATTTATTTAACAGTTTAGCTTATAATGCACTTGCAATTTTTTAACACCTAAAATACCTGCTAGAGAACGAGGTAGAGTGCAAGATCTTCAGCTACAGAGAGAGATACCAAAGCCAGAACAGTGCTTCAAAAGTGCATCAAAAACTTTACTGGCATTTGCTGCTGCCATGCTGACAGGTGTCATTTATCGACACTTAAAATCCATCAAATCACTTAATGGCTAACCCAAAACAAGTGGGCCAATTGGTCCAACCGAACAAAAACCAAAGAAAAAATGCACAAACTGACTGAGTTACATTTTGTACCTCAAGATTTTGTTGCGTAGTCCATGAACTCTGGCAGAGGCTTGCTCAGGTTTGATCTGCATGACCACTTTTTGCAGAAATTCAAAGCAGTATTTCATAGCTGATACTCGAAGTTCACTCAGTAAATGACACCCATCAACATGGCAAAGGCATAAGCCACACTTTTTAGGTTGTGAAGCACTATGGTGTGCTCCACCACTACAGCAACATCAAACACTTCCTGTGGAAGGGAATCCTGGTCCCCTTTGTAGGCCACCAGCAGTCCAAGTTCCATCCCCTTCATGGCTTCATCCAGATGATCGACATGGGCCTGGGGCAAGAGAAATCATGTAACACCAGTGACGTCACTTACAAAATTGGCAGATAAATAAATAAAAATTTTTATTTTTTTCAAATTTAACAAAATTAGCAGTTTTAAGCAGACAATTTTGTTATGATGGGGTTAAATCACTACAATCATATTTATATGGCAATACTAACACAGGTACTAAAACCATAATGCAAAGGCTTATAATTGGAAAATGGGTTTATTTTCACGCTAAGCAACTTGATTATTTGGTTGTGAAAGTTGAAGACATTTCGTCTCTCATCCAAGAGGATTTGTCAGTACACTGGTCAGAGAGCTGTTCATTATTACTATTCAGCTCTCTGACCAGTGTACTGACAAAGCCTCTCGGATTAGAGACGAAACATCTTCAGCCTTCAAACCCAAGTCCAGTTGACCTTTTAAACCTTTTTCTTTCGGATTTCTGTTTATGGGCAGAAAATCAATCTTAAGGAATTTTTAATTTTCAATATCCTAGTAATTTTTACATTTGAATATTTTGAGTAGTTGTGTCATACAGATAGGATACTGGACTTACATTACACATCCTGAGAACATTGGATGGATCTTCCCCTTTGATGTAAAGTGGCAGTCCAAACAGGGCAGCAGTCCTCCTTTTCTCATTTGTGTTCTGCAAAAAATGAAACCAAAATAAAAGTTGGTAGTGTCCAACCAGGGAACAACACTTGACTTACATGTCAATTACTTAATGTTGTACTATTCTGAATAACAGGCACCAGGGCAGTTTAGCAATGTTTATTACCTTGAAGATAAAAAAGTATATATAGAAAATAGATATTTTTCTACTGTCAAGACAGGCCAAAATTTTACTGAGTGAGGGACTATTTCCAGACTTGCTTGCATATTTGTACAGTTCTAGTAGTCGTGGGACCATATCATCAAGCCCATCCAGGCAAGAAGAGAGCAGTTCTTTTGCAACAATCCTTTTAAATTCAGCTTTGATCTGATCGCAAAATACAAAAGCACGAATTATATAGCATAAATTGTTTGCATGTAACAACAAATATCGTAAGCATACATTTTTATTAAGATTGCTGTACTACCTGTGTCTCTTGAAATACAGCCGGCCATCTGGATAGAACTTCAGTAATCGGTGGCTCTTCTCCTATAACCTCTCTTCTCTGCAGGGGAAATGTTGAAGCCATCAACTCATCTACCAGGTTGTGATCAGGGCTGGACTTCTTCATTTCTATCTCTACCATCTTTCGTTTTTCTTACATACTTTCTTCACCCTGATCATCTGCTGGCCCTGGACAAGAGTAGACTTCTTCCTTTTTGGACTTCTTCACTTTTCTTTTTTCATTTTCTCCTTTCCTTTTGTTTAGTAGCACTTCAGGATGTCCTGCTGCACTCAACTTTTGTCGATAGTTCCCAAGCTTAAATTTAAGGCTGTGAAACCAGGAGAACCATCCTACTTCAGATCCAGGATCCCTTAAACTGGGATGCTTTTCCACTAGTGCTTTTTGCTTTTGCTACATTCTCATAATGCTGCTGCTCAGGATAAGCACTAATTTTTGACATGCCTTCTGCAAGTGTCTGAAGGATATTGGTCTTTACTGCTTTGGAAACCAACATGAGCAATCCATCCTTAACGTACTTTTGATTGGCTTCTTTCAACAGGATCTCTACGTCATAATAGAACTGAGGAATGAGGTAAGGCTCTGGCCATTCAACAGAGTCTAAAGTAGTGACAGAGGAGCTTGACAAGCTACAGGTGTCGAGAGTGCAGTCCGAGCTGTCATCAGAGGTGAATAGTACTTTTAGTGTAGCACAGTCCACAGGTATTTCTTTGATGTCTATTAAATTACACAACTGATTGAAGTCAGGATCCTCAAACTGCAACGTGAATGACTCCATGGTACTTCTTCTTACTATTGCCCTTAACCTTTATGTGCCCTTGGGGCTAACTTTGACTGCATTTGCATAAATTGAATGACACATACAATTTAGAAGATTTTAAGAATGTCAATGTCAGTAATGTGCTGTGGGAAAATTTACTACCCTCATGTACTCCTGGGGATGAAAATATCCACTCATTTCAACTGCTGTAAAAATATATCAGATAAATATTATTTTCAAATTTTTTGGCTTGAATCTGTTCCATTTCAGTTCTGCTCAAAACTACTAAATTATTTTTATTTTATTTTTTTTAACCCACATCAGTGACTTCACAGATAAACACGTTTTTAGTTTTTAAAGTTTAAAAAATTGAATAGTTTTGAGCAGAACTGAGATAGATTAACAGATTTGAGCAAAAAAGTTGAAGAAAATATTACTCTGCTATATTTTTAAACAAGTTGAATTTGAGTAGGTGTTTTCATCCACTAAGGGGGGTCAATCCAACTGTGTCTACATCACTAAATCTATTTACAGTGACATGTAGCACAGTACTGTCCAAAATTGTCAGTGGCACTTCAGACACTTTTGGGGTCTCAACTTCAGGCCTGAAGATGCTTGGTATTTCAAAATAATGTGCCAGCATAAGCTGATGTCTTGTGGCCAGTGTAAGAAGAATGTTTCTGAAGTTGTTGGTATCATGCACAATTTTCTTGAAGAAAGAATGTTTTGCTTCAAACCTGATTGTCCAACACTCAGTTGGGGGTCCAAACTTCTGAATGAGATCGGGATAATGTTCAATAAAATGATGTTTAGGACGCAGCTTGTAGTTTGGGAAAACTGTCAGTAGCAGCTGCCTGTGATCAGAGAGTCTGGAGTGAAACATGAAGTTGAGAGTAACTCTACCAAGTCTTTCAGTTCAAGGACCAATTCCCACGTCTGATCACCTTCCGGAACTCTGTGACCGATGATGAGTGGTAGGAAGCGCACAAGGCTCCAAATTGTCCATTACCGCCTAGCTTGCCTGTATTTTTAAAAGTTGCTGGAATGTTCTGAGGCCAGTTTGTCTTGTCAAAAAATTTAAAAGGTAAACGTGTTTTTTCCTTTTTAAGCCCCCTCTTATGTAAATTTTTTTGTGTTTTTCCCCCCCCCCCCCGCGCGCTGCAAAAAACCCCTTCGCGCGTTGGGGGGCGGTTGGCACCTTTTAGTTTTTTCGTTTTCCCCCCCCGCGGCCCTCGCCCATTCCCCGCTTTCCCCCCCCTTCCCCCCCTTTTCCCCGCCGCTCCCGCCCCCGGGGGGGGGGGGGGCGGGCCCGGGCGCCCCCCCCCCCCCGGGCGGGGGGGGGGGGGGGTGTTTTTTTTTTTTTTTTTTTTTTTTTTTTTGTCCTCCTTTTTTTTTCCCCCCCCCCCCCCCGCGGCCCGGCCCCGGGGGGGGGGGGGGGGGGCGGGGGGCCCCCCCCCCCCCCCCCCCCCCCCCCCCCCCGGCCCCCCCCCCCCCCCCCCCCGCCCGCCCCCCCCCCCCCCCCCGCCGGGGGGGGGGGGGCCCCGCGGGGCCCCCCCCCCCCCCCCCCCCCCCCCCCCCCCCCCCCCCCCCCCCCCCCCCCCCCCCCCCCGCTTTTTTTTTTTTTTTTTTTGTTTTTTTTTAATTTTTTAATTTCCTCTCCTCTTCCCCCCCCCCCCCCCCCCCCCCCCCCCCCCCTTCCACAAGTTTTCCCCCCCCTCCCCCCCCCCCCCCCCCCCCCCCCCTCCTTTTGTCCCTTTTTCCCCTTCCCCGAGCGCCTGGCCCCCCAAAAACAAAAAAAAAAAAAAAAAAATTTTTTCCCCTTTTCATTTTAATTAAAAAAAAAATTTTTTTTTTTTTTTTAAAAAAAAAAAAAAAGGGGAAGGTGGTTTTTTTTTTTTTTTCCCCCCCCCCCCCCCCCCCCCCCCCCCCCCCTTTTTTTTTTTTTTTTTTTTTTTTTTTTTTTTTTGGCCCCCCCCCCCCCCCCCCCCCCCCCCCCCCCCCCCCCCCCCCCCCCCCCCCCCCCCCCCCCCCCCCCCCCCCCCCCCTCTTTTTTTTTTTTTGTTTTTTTTTTTTTGGTTTTTTTTAAAATTTTTTTTTTTTTTTTTGGGAAAACACCCACCCCCCCCCCCCCCCCCCCCCCCCCCTTTTTTTTTTTTTTTTTTTTTTTTTTTAAAAAAAAATTATATTCCCCCCCCCCCTTCCCCCCCCCCCCCCCCCCCCCCCCCCCCTTTTTTTTCAAAATACCTTTTCTCCCCATTCCTTCCCCCCCCACCCCCCCCCCCCCTTTCCCCAAAAAAAAAAAAAAACCTATTGTTTGGGGGGGGGGGGGGGGGGGGGGGGGGGGGGGGGGGGGGGTTGTTTGGTCTGCTTCCCCCCCCCCCCCCCCCCCCCCCCCCCCCCCCCCCCCCCCCCCCCCCCCCCCCCCCCCCCCCCTTTTTTATATTTTTTTTTTTTTTTTTTTTTTTTTTTTTCCCCCCCCTCCCCCCCCCCGCCCCCCCCCCCCCCCGGGGGGGCCCCCCCCCCCGGGGGGGGGCGCGCGGGGGGGGGGGGGGGGGGGGGGGGGGGGGGGGGGGGGGGGGGGGGGGGGGGGGGGGGGGGGGGGGCCCCCCCCCCCCCCGGCCCCCCCCCCCCCCCTGCCCCGCCGGCTTTTCCCCGCCCCCCCCCCCCCTCCCCCCGCCTCTTTTCCTTCCCCGGGGGGCGGGGTGGTTTGTGTGTGGTTGGCGGGGCGGCCCGCCCCCCCCCCCGCCCTCCCCCCCCCTCCCCCCCCCCCCCCCCCCCCCCCCCCCCCCCCCCCCCCCCCCCCCCCCGTGGGCCCCGCCCCACCCAGATTTTAACAACCCCCCCCCCCCCCCCCCCCCCCCCCCCTTTTTTTTTTTTTTAAAGGTAAACGTTGTATTTCAGTATTAAGCTCTCCTAATGTGAAATACTTCTTAGAGATAAAATCTGCCAGACACAGACTTAGCTCCACAGGTACGAGTCCTTCAAGCACATCGTGCAAAAAATCTGGTGGGAAACCTGTGCACACATGAAAACCTTCCAGTTTATTGAGAGGTCATTTTTGTTTTATGCCATCTATGGCCCCCAATGTGCTCCATCTTAAATCATTCACAGCTTTATCATACAACTCAGGTGATCGTAAAAAACAAATGTGCCGCTTCTAACATCAACAGTTTGTATCTGTGGCTTCTTTACCAGAGAGAATTTGATTTTTTTTATAGTAATCACCATCCTGACATGAATTGTAGTGCTGTGGATCAACCGTTTTACTATCACTCAATGCATGCAAAACCTCTTCTCTTTCAAGAATTTCAGAAAGTACTTTTAGAATAGGAACATATACACATTTATGAGATTTTATCAATGCATTTAAACCATATTGGACAGAATGACTGAAAAATGGCGCTTATAAAATGACTGCCTTTTGTACTCTGTTCCTAGAGGTCCCTCTCTTGAGAACCAATCCAGTGGGTTTGCACTTTGTTATATTTCTGTCACTGACAAGATCAGTTCCTCAGAGGTATAATCATGGGCCATAAAAACATTTACCACAGTCGCTACCCAATATCAAACAATTCATCCACAATATGTTGAATGGCTGACTGTGACACATGCAGGACAGCTTGCATGCACAGTAAAAGGGAGGCTATCCGCCGGTGTGTGGACTGCTGTACAACCTGGATCTCTGTTTGAGGCAATAAATCTGACCCCAAATCTAAGTCGTCTCGTTCACTAGTTATGAAGGCTCGAGGGAAACTCTCAACAATAAGGTCAGGTCTGAAATCAGCCAATGTAGAAACATTGTGGTGCCGACTTCTATGAGAGGAAAATGTTGAGTATAACCTCGACTTGAAAGAGCACCCTACAAATGGGCAAGTTACAGTCTCTTTTGTTTTTAAATGTCTTTTTAGATGAAAAAAGTAGTGTTTGATGGTGGTGGGTTCCAAATAAGAACAAAGTTCACATCGAAGTTTGAAAACTGGATTTGATCCTTTTTTGTGCTCCTTTACATGTCGTAACAGATCCACATAGGACTTTAAGACTGTTGTGCAGTTTGGATAAATGCAGCTCAGGACCCATCTACCATGTCCATGATTACCTCTGTAATGGTTCAAAATAGTCTTTTCACTGTAACTTGTGAAACTGCAAAACTTAAAGATCCACTTCATCCACTCACAGCTAAATGTAAATGAAAGGATGCTCTGCACCTGAAAAACAAAACTTGCATTAGTATGCAATATTACATAATTATTTATATAGAAGATAAACCTAGAATTTGCATTGTGAAATGTAAGACTTTTAATGCTCCTTAGTATGGAATGACCAGTAACCTGGTTTAAGACCTGGTCTTAAGACCTGGACTTTTTAAAGACACTTAGAATGAAATGAACAATCTTATATTAATTTATACTGTGCATTAGATTGCTTCACTTACTACATCTATATTTGTGTTACTTACTTGCGTGTCTATAAACCAAATAATTAACAACGGTTTAAAAAATAAATTGAAGCCCAATGCACTCTGAACATGGTTGTGACTGCTGAAGTAGGAAGAGCATGTGTTTGTGCATGTGCATTGACGCATCCCCTTAGAACAAGGGCGAGAAGTGACACGGGGTACGTCCGGTGTGCCCGGTTTGCATTGGCTTAAAGCCCAACACACACCGGGATCGCCGAACGCGGGCCCGTTACTAGCAAGTTAGCAGCAGAAAGGAGATTCCCCGTGCACTGCAGCAGGAGTCGGGAGCTGCTGTCTGTGACATGTGTAGCATGTCAGAGCCTCTCGTGTTTGCCTGTGTTCTGTCCACGCTCCCCTGAGGTGGTACGCCCATTCTTCCCTCAGCAATAAGTTGTAGAAAAACAGGTTGCTTTCAAGTCTAACTCGTCGTATTTGATAAGAAAGTCCATAATAAATGTAAAATGACAAAGATAAAGACTACACAGAGGAAACTAATTTACCGACAAATCTTGGCGCAGTCTAGTCTGGTATTGACTTCATGCTAGTGTAGTGTTACGCCCATCCGCTGGCAAGCCAATCACGGTAGGGAGCCTATTTAGAGGGGTCTCTCACCTGGCCGCACCTCTCTTTCACCTCTGACGTCAGACGCCGTTCAACACGCGGCAGGCAGTAGAGGAGCTTGGTTTCCAGCAAAATTGTTTCAAACTAGTCCCACAGTCGCTGTGACCCGGCGTAAAGCCTGGCGACTAACACATACAGCGCTACAGTTTCGGTGAGTTGCGGTAAAAATTCTGTTCATTCATTGATACGGCGCTGGAGTCATTTTATTGTTTTCCACAGCGCGCTACGATTCCATGGGGCAGATAACAGAGCTGGATCCTCTCTGCTTGTGTCGATAACAGTGTAAACCGCACCGTATATCTCCGGTAAGCTACGGATTATACACTCGTTCATTCATTGCGGACTGAGCTAACAGGCTAATGTTTTTAGCTGCCCGGTGTCCTCGTGAGGCTCAGCGTGGTTACTGGACCTCTTTCCCTTGCTGTGTGGCTGTCGGAATTGCCGCTCTACACGTGGCACACTCTTTAGTGGACATTTGTTTACTCAAATATCTCCAATCCCCTGCATACTATCTTACCAACTCCTTGTGTGTTCTAAAGAGGACGTTTAGCACTTTTGAATGATACCAAATTTATAGGGGTGGAGTTTTGGGAACTTCCTCTTCCTTTCCAAGGAAAATGGTGTCCATCACCACAAGCACATTTTATGGAAAGAAGAGAAGTAAATGTTAAATCTTTTTCATTCAACAAATTCTGGGTCAAAATTGAATTGTAATGTTTTTTTTATGAATCTCTAATGAACACTTTAAATATTTTTTTATGGTAGAGTAACAATGTTTTACTGTAAAATTAGAGTGTAAATAAAAACCTATAAAGGAAAAAAAATGTATTCAGTGTATTCAATGCTTTCTAAACAACTGGGAAAATTAGAAAAATAAGTAATTGGGATATTTTTTTTTTCCTGGTAGTCAGGAGGCTATGACAAAACAATCCAAGGAGGTGGACTCTCTCCTCGCACCACTTCCCTTTACAGACCTCAGAACAAAGACTTGAGTGAAGAGCGCGTCCGCCATATTGTCTTCTTTGCTATAGTGTAGTAACGTTAGTTCGCTATAATGTCAGTTTATCGCTTTAAGCATTTTTAAATATAAAAAACTTGCTACTATTGGTCAGTAGACAGAGCCAGTAATTGCAGTTATATGACCAGTGAATGCCCCAGGGCTTGTGAGCTATGGTTACGTGCGGAGCAGTGTTGTGCATCAGAAATTGAGGAGTCAAAATGCCTACCGGGTTTACCAGGTTGCTACACTCTAGCAACCCGTTACCCCCGCTACAGGAATTTAGAAGTACTGATGCTCGGAACTCCTGCTCTACAGTTTATCTACTGCTCCTATTAGTTCTGGGAATAGGCCCTTTTCACATGACGTCACAAACACGGAAGTAGAAGACGAAGCAGTGTAACCCAAGCCGCATAATTCTGTCATGGATTTCACCCAGTCTCTCTCTCTCTCTCTCTCTCTCTCTCTCTATATATATATATATATATATATATATATATATATATATATATATTGTTACGACCTGGCTCTAGTAGCCGTAACAAAAGGTGAGACACGGCGAACGTTCCAAATATTTATTAACAAAAGTTCAAATAATAAAGCATGTAATATGGGCGTCAGTTGTGAGTCTGGATGGGTGTGTGCGAGTGTATATGAGTAAGGTGTTGTGCAGTGTTGTGCAGTGATGGCATGGTAAAACAAAACGAGAAGTCGGTGGCGCTGCAGCGTCAGGCTGCACAGCCAAGAGGAATGGAGATGCGGAGAGGGCGGACACTGGTGGAAACAGGGCTTTTATCCCGGATAGGACCACTGGGCCCAGGTGGCTCCCATCAGTCCAGCTCCACCTCCGAAACAAAAAGCACATTAAATACCAAGGCAGGGGCCGTCACAATATATATATATATATATATATATATACATATATGTGTGTGTATGTATGTGTATATATATATATATACATATATGTGTGTGTATGTATGTATGTATATATATATATATATATATACACATATATATGTATATATACACATATATATATTATATTTACATATATACACACACACATATATATATGTGTGTGTGTGTGTGTGTGTATATATATATATATATATATATATATATATATATATGCAGAGGATGCTCTCTGGGACTGCTTTGCGACCACAGATTGGAGTGTATTGGTGGGGTCACATGGGGATGACATCGAGGGAGCAGTGGACTGTATGACAGACTATTTGAACTTCTGTGTG
This sequence comes from Rhyacichthys aspro, assembly GCA_036850595.1. NCBI lineage: Eukaryota > Metazoa > Chordata > Actinopteri > Gobiiformes > Rhyacichthyidae > Rhyacichthys > Rhyacichthys aspro. The sequence goes on from CM072158.1 coordinate 21,892,198, forward strand.
GATATGGTGGTCCCTGTCAAAATTGTGAGGTGTTTTTCTAACAATAAACCCTGGGTCACCAGTGAGGTAAAGGCCATTTTGAACAGGAAAAAGAGAGTGTTTAGGAGCAAAACCTATGAGGAGATGAGGAAGGTGCAAACGGAACTTAAAATCTGCCTGAAGGAGGCTAAAGAGGCATATAGGAGGAAACTGGATAAGAAGTTGAGAGATAACAACATGCGTGAGGTCTGGAATAGTATGAAAACTATGACTGGCTGTGGCAAAAAGGTGGCAGTGTGGTGGGTGGGGACCTTGAGAAAGCCGATGAATTTAATACATTCTTCAACCGGTTCAGTTCCCCTCAAACTGCCTGCTCCTCTCCACAACCCTCCTCCAGCCCCCCCGGCCATCATCATTCTACCTCTCCTCCTTCTTGTACCTCTCTCTTCCCCTCACCAGGTCCCAATGCTCACCCCCCCTCCATCACTGCTGATCAGGTGAGGACTGAGCTGAGACGACTACACCCCAGGAAGGCAGCTGGTCCAGACCGGGTGTGCCCAAGGCTTTTAAAGGCCTGCGCTGCTGAACTGGGGGACCCACAACAGCAGGCCTACAACCTGAGTCTGCGGCTGGGGAGGGTCCCTTCACTGTGGAAAACATCCTGCATTGTTCCAGTCCCCAAGAAGAGTCGCCCCAGTGAGCTGAATGACTACAGGCCGGTTGCCCTCACCTCCCATGTCATTAGAAAGACTGGTTCTGCAGCTCATGCGACCTCAAGTGCAGAGTGTTAGAGACCCTCTCCAGTTTGCCTGCCAAGTAAAGGTGGGGGTGGAGGACGCTGTCCTCTATTTTCTTCACCGTGCCCTCTCCTACCTGGACGTGGGGGGCTGCACGGTGAGGATGCTGTTTTTTTACTTTTCAAGCGCCTTTAATACAATCCAGCCCTATCTACTCCAGCAGAAGCTCGTCACAATGGCTGTGGATCCCCACCTTGTGGCCTGGATTACAGACTACCTGACCAACAGACCGCAGTTTGTCAGGATGGAGTGCTGTAGGTCCTCCATGCTGACCAGTAGCACGGGTGCCCCACAGGGCACAGTGCTTTCGCCTCTCCTCTTCACCCTCTATACCACCGACTTTCGTTACAACTCAGGTACGTGCCACATGCAGAAATTCTCTGATGATACTGCAATTGTGGCATGTATTAAGGGGGGTGAAGAGGGGGGAGTACAGGAGCCTGGTGGGGGACTTTGTGGCGTGGTGTCAGCGGAATGAACTCCAGCTCAACATCTCCAAAACAAAGGAGATGGTATTTGACTTCCGTCGGGCACCCCCATCTTCACAGCCCATCACCATCAATGGAGTAGAGGTGGAGGTGGTCAGCTCATATAAATATTTAGGACTCCATCTGGACAATAAGTTGAACTGGTCTGCAAACATAGACTCTGTGTACAAATAGGGACAGTGTAGGATGTACCTTTTGAGGAGACTGGCCTCCTTTAATGTATGTCCTAAACTTCTTTTTATGTTTTATCAGTCAATTGTCTCTGGTGTTCTTTTTTATGCAGTAGTGCGAAGAGGAGGGACACACAGCGACTTAACCGGCTGATAAGGAGAGGGGGTCTGTGGTGGGACAGAGCCTGGAGTCTGTGGAGGCGGTGGTGGAACGGATCTATCTAATAGGAAAAGAGGGAGACTGTGGTGGTTGGTATTTTGTGGGCTTTTGTTTTGTTGTCACTGTTTCCTGGTTTGTGTTTATATGGGTAACTTTTTGTTCTCCCTGAGGCACCCTTCCCCCGCGGCGTTGAGGAGTGATTGAGAACACCTGTCTCTGCTTGATGACACCTGTCTCTGATGTACAATCAAGCCTCCCTACTTAAGGCCAGCAGAGACACTCCTCGACGCCAGAGTATACCGTTCACCTCCGTGGTATCAGCTTGGCCCTTTCTCAGCGTTGGTAATATGCCTCGTGACTTGTGACATTGTGTTTTACCTGTTCCTCTCTTGTGTTTTTTCCAGTGCCTCCCGTTGCCCTCACAGCCCAGCACTCTCCAGCGTCTCACCTTGGTTTTTGCATTTGTGGATTTTGTTTGGAAAAGGACCCCCTGCACCTGTTAATAAATCATTTTCACTGTAACCGTTTCCGCTCTTGGGTCCTCTTTGCTCCCCACACGCTACAGAATACTCTGGCCAAACATGGACCCAGCGGATCCCGATCCCATTCAGACAGCAATCACCCGTCAAGGATTCTGGCTTGGTCAACACGAAAACATGCTACAAGGAATCATGGACTCACTCCAAACCCTCAGTAACCAGGTCTCCAGCCTCACCGAACAGATCTCTCACACGGACCACAGTGCCCCCACTGAGCACCCCACTGTGAGTACGGCACCTCCTCCCCCTCCTGCACCGTCTTCACCACACGTTAGCCTGCACCGAGAGCCCTTTGTTCCTGCACCTGAGCCCTACACCGGTGAGATTGGGGGGGCTAATGGGTTTATTCTGCGTTGTTCCCTGGTTTTTGACCAACAGCCCGTTAGTTACCCAACGGATAAAGCTAAAATAGCCTACACTATAAATTTACTTTGGGGTAGAGCTGCTCAGTGGGCTACGGCGTTGTGGGAACAGGGATCCCCCATACTTGCATCGTTCGCTAGTTTCTCTAGCGAACTGGGCCGAATTTTTGATCACCCCCGGCAAGGACAGGAAGCTGCTAAACGCTTGTTTTCCCTCGTGCAGGGTGCTAGATCGGTGGCGGATTACTCCATTGACTTTCGTATAGCCGCTTCAGAGAGCGGTTGGGGGGAGCGCGAGTTAAGAGGGGTATTTCTCCGTAATCTCTCCAGCGAGCTTAAGGATGAGTTAGCCTCTCGAGACGAGCCGGACTCGCTAGAGTCGTTGATTTCATTAGCCATCCGTATCGATAACAGGCTGAGAGAGAGACAGAGGGAGAGAGTACAGACCAGTTCCACCAGAGGTCGCCAGTCAGCTTTCTACTCAGGTCAGTCAGCTCACTCCAGCCCTCTCCCTCCACCTCCGGTTCTCACCTCCAACTCATCCCCTGAGGAGCCCATGCAGGTGGGCCGGGCTCGCCTACACCCCAGGGAACGACAGCGCAGAGTCAACCTACGGTTGTGCATCTACTGTGGCCAGGCAGGTCATTTCCTAGCTTCATGCCCCCAGAAGCCAAAAGACCAGACTCACCAGTGAGAGAGGGCGCACTGGTGAGTCAGGCCTCTACTGCCCCCAGCTCTATTGCACGCTTAACTGTTCCCACCTGTCTTCTCTGGGGAAGAGAATCACGGCCCGTTAAAGCCCTGATAGACTCTGGAGCGGATGAGAGTTTCATCCAGGACGAGTTGGCAGCACAACTGAACCTCCCATTGGAGCCTTTGGACGTCCCGAAGAGTGTCACCGCCCTGGATGGCAGACTTTTAGCCCAGGTCAAGTTTCGCACCGCCCCCATAACCCTCATCATCTCTGGAAACCACAGAGAGGATCTCCAGCTGTTCGTGATCCCTTCTCCACATGCTCCCTTGGTCCTGGGTCTCCCCTGGTTGCTCCGTCATAACCCCCAAATAGACTGGAAAGCAGCCAGTATCGTAAATTGGAGTCCTCACTGCCACTCTCATTGTCTGCGTTCAGCCAACCCTCTTATTCGGCGTGCCCCTGTGACTCCTCCTACTCCGGATCTCTCCTCTGTTCCACCTGAGTATCACGACTTGGCCCCGGTGTTCAGTAAGGAGTTGGCACTCTCCCTACCTCCACATCGTCCCTATGACTGCTCCATAGACCTCCTCCCGGGGGCTCCTCTACCATCTAGTCGCCTGTACAACCTGTCTCGCCCCGAGAAGGAGGCCCTGGAGGCGTACATTCAAGACTCGCTGGCTTCTGGACTCATTCGCCCCTCCTCCTCTCCTCTGGGGTCGGGGTTTTTCTTCGTGAAGAAGAAGGACACCTCTCTTCGCCCCTGCATTGATTTCCGTGGTCTTAATGACATCACAGTGAAGAACAAGTACTCACTTCCTCTCATCGACCCCTCCTTCGAGCCCCTCTGCTCCGCAACCTTCTTCACCAAGCTCGACCTCCGAAACGCCTATCACCTCATCCGGATCAGGGAGGGGGACGAATGGAAGACAGCGTTCAACACCCCCCTCAGCCACTTTGAGTACCTGGTGATGCCTTTTGGACTCACTAACGCTCCCGCTGTCTTCCAGGGCCTCATCAATGATGTCCTACGGGACATGCTCAACAGGTTTGTGTTTGTTTATCTTGACGATATCCTGATTTTCTCCCGCACCCTTCAGGAGCACAAGCAACATGTCCGGCTAGTTCTCCAGAGGCTCCTGGAGAACAAGCTCTATGTTAAGCCTGAGAAATGTGAATTTCACTCTTCCTCTGTTGGTTTCCTGGGTTACGTCATCGCTAGGGGTCAACTACAACCAGACCCTGCCAAGATTCAGGCAGTTACCTCCTGGCCGGTTCCAACCACCCGCAAGGAGCTTCAGAGATTCCTCGGCTTCGACAACTTCTACCGGAGATTCATCCGGGACTACAGTAAGGTTGCTGCTCCCCTGACTAAGCTCACGTCTCCTAGCTCTCCCTTCCAGTGGTCACCCGAAGCTCACCAAGCTTTTACCCGGCTTAAGGAGCTTTTTACATCTGCCCCTGTCCTCAAACACCCTGACTCTACTCGGCAGTTTGTGGTGGAGGAACTCTTCAGTTCCTCCGACAGAGCTTCTGGTGGCCTAACATGAACCAGGACACACGGGAATTTGTCGCCGCCTGCTCTGTCTGCGCCCGGGGTAAAGCCTCTCACCAGTCTCCTGCAGGCTTGTTACGCCCTCTGCCCATCCCTAGTCGTCCCTGGTCCCACATCGCCCTGGACTTTGTAACCGGACTTCCCCCGTCTGAAGGTAACACAGTTATTCTCACAATTGTAGATCGCTTCTCCAACGGCCAGACAGAGAGGGCAAACCAGAACCTCGAATCTGCCCTTCGCTGCGTCGCTGCCCACCACCCGGTCTCCTGGAGCATACAGCTCCCGTGGATCGAGTACGCCCACAACACCCTCGTCTGTTCCGCCACTGGTATGTCCCCTTTCATGTGTTGCCAGGGCTACCAGCCTCCCTTGTTTCCTGAACAGGAAGCGGCTGTGGCGGTCCCCTCCGTCACGGAACATCTCCGGAGGATGCGGGCGGTGTGGAGGGCTGCCAAGGCGGCGCTCACTCGTACGGCTGTGAGGAACAAACAGCTCGCTGACTCTCACCGTTCTCCTGCCCCCGAGTATCGTCCCGGCCAGAGGGTGTGGCTGTCGTCACGTGATCTTCCCCTCGATGTCGAGTCACGTAAGCTGTCCCCCCGCTTTGTGGGGCCATTTGAGATTCTGAAGATCATTAACCCCTCCGTTGTCAGACTCCGACTGCCGGACTCCATGAAGATCCACCCATCTTTCCACGTATCCCTGTTGAAGCCCGTCAGCACCAGTGAGCTGTCCCCTCCGGCCGTCGCCCCTCCACCCCCCCGGCTCATCGACGGCCATCCCGCGTTCACCGTCTCTCGGATTCTGGATGTTCGGCCCCGTGGGAGGGGTTTCCAGTATCTGGTGGACTGGGAGGGTTATGGCCCTGAGGAGCGGTCATGGATCTCGCGGGCCCTGATTCTGGATGACTCTCTCCTCCGGGATTTCTACGCGGCTCATCCGGGCAGGCCCGGTGGACCGCCAGGAGGCGGTCGTTGAGGGGGGGGTACTGTGGTGGTTGGTATTTTGTGGGCTTTTGTTTTGTCACTGTTTCCTGGTTTGTGTTTATATGGGTAACTTTTTGTTCTCCCTGAGGCACCCTTCCCCCGCGGCGTTGAGGAGTGATTGAGAACACCTGTCTCTGCTTGATGACACCTGTCTCTGATGTACAATCAAGCCTCCCTACTTAAGGCCAGCAGAGACACTCCTCGACGCCAGAGTATACCGTTCACCTCCGTGGTATCAGCTTGGCCCTTTCTCAGCGTTGGTAATATGCCTCGTGACTTGTGACATTGTGTTTTACCTGTTCCTCTCTTGTGTTTTTTCCAGTGCCTCCCGTTGCCCTCACAGCCCAGCACTCTCCAGCGTCTCACCTTGGTTTTTGCATTCGTGGATTTTGTTTTTGGACCCCCTGCACCTGTTAATAAATCATTTTCACTGTAACCGTTTCCGCTCTTGGGTCCTCTTTGCTCCCCACACGCTACAGAGGCAACAATAGGAAAAGAATGGGACAGGGAGAAAGGGAGAGAAAGACAGGAACAGAATGACTGAGCAGAGAGGAAAATACATGGGGCAGAGTCTGAAAGCCAGATACAAAGAAAGGGCAAGACAGCAAGTAAAAGAACATGAAGGTGCAGACTCAACATTTCTATAGTTATTAATACACACTTCATCATGAATTCTGAAAATGGCCGCCAACTGATCAGCAGTCTTGTCGTTTTTTGATGCCTTTTGTCTGAAGAGTGTCATCATACAAGGGATGTGCTTGCCAAGCTCGGCATAGAATGTATTTGGCAGATTTTTGTTTGTTATCCTTTGAAATTCCACATACACCTGCAAAGACAAAAAGAAAAATCAAGTCGCAATTATAGTACAACCATATATTCACAAAATATTCAGATTTTGATTACCTCAGATGGCAACTGAAGCGCAGGCCACAGCTCCATTAAGTTCCTCACAGGTGCTGCAGAAACAACAATGTTCTGTCTTCTCAAGGCAAAGGTTGTTGTCTACTTTTCTCATTTCTTCCACAATTGTTTCTTTTTGGTGTTCAAGACTCTCTGCATCCTCTCCACGAGGGAAGTTTGGAAAGAAGTTCAAAGCGCTTCGGTCTTTTTATGTTGGAATGCAAACATTCTCCATCTGGATTACCTCGGCTTCTTTTACCGGCATTTACCATGACTTCTTGACATCCAACTTTTCTCATTTTTGTTCTCATGTTTGGCATTTTTTATTTTAAGCTGTTTGCCCAGCTGCCTTTTCTATCTCTTTTTTGCTTTGGTAAGCCTTAAATCCATAAATTGTTGATGCCATTTTTTCAAGCACATCTCCCCTCTGATCCCTGGAATTTTTTAGTTGTGTGCCATTTTTTTCACATTCTTTTTGACCATCTCTCAAAATCAGTTCAAAACATTTTGAACAAAAATTTTGAGAGTTTATAAAAGTGGATTTAGTAAAACAATTACTTAATGCATTTACAAATCTTTAAGAAAGCTTCTATAAAACGTATTTTCTCTGATTAGCTTCTGTTTAGCCATTTCTTCTGTTTTCTTTGGCATCCCTGGTCCATCTGGCTAATTGATGAAACTGAACCAGTAAGGAACTCCCTTTGCTTAGAGCAACTTGTAAATTTGTAAACCAATCAGAGAGCTTCATTTAAGTTCACTTTTCTTATTTACATGACCAAGATCCAAGGAATAACTAATCAGAGATGAATCAGAGTGTAATATAAATTGTTAATTTTACAAAAGAAAAACCTTATGCCAAGATGTTCACAAAAAAAATATCAAATTGTTTATAAATCATTTTGTTTAAACTTGTTAATAAATGTATTTAAAGGGCCATTGTGTAACTTTCATACATTTCTACCAGTTACTGACACCTGTGGCCGTTAGAGGAACTGCAGTCAGTGTCGTGCTCGCTCTCACGCACGCGTTCGTTCGTACGAGCACGCCTGAGGAAGCGGCGCATCAGCCTCATCACACTCTTGTAGACTCATCACAGACTCTGAGATTTACTGGAGTCATGTTTACGGAGGAGGTAAGAAAAGTTACACTTCTGAAAGTTTGACAAACTTTATTTGAGACTAAACTATACTTGATTCTCGAGACTGACAGAGAGTGAACTCTTGAGACAGAGGCAAGATGTTGACAATAGTATGTTTTATGTAAATAACAAAACAGGCTAGACTTCTTCACTGGTTTGTTTGTTTGTTTGTTTGTTTATTTGCACAATAAAAACAACTGACAATTATTTAAAAAGTTCATACATAGATATGCGGGAGAATGCCGAAAAACCCTCAAGGGGGCTTAAAAAGTGGCAATCTCCAAAGGAGGTAAAAAACACTTGTGTCATCTGCAAATAAGATTTTAGACAATTTATCTGAAACATTAGGAAGGTCATTAATATATAATAAAAATAACAAAGGACCTAAAATGGACCCTTGTGGTAAACCGCATTGAAGAGGGATTAGAGGAGATTCTGTTCCATTATAATTGACAAATTGATATCTATTAGTAAGATAATTAATAAACCAATGTAATGATTTGTGTCTGATACCCAGATGTGAAAGTTTCTCAAATAAAATTGAATGATTGACCGTATCGAAAGCCTTGGATAGATCCAAGAAAATACCAACAGAGCTTTCCTTTCTATCTTTGGCTTTGAATAATTCAGTAAGGAAGTGGACCAGAGCCATATAGGTTGAATGTTTTTTCCTAAAACCATACTGATGTGGAGACAATATATTATTTATTTCAAGATGTTTGATTAGTCTTTGATAAACAAGTTTTTCCAGGACTTTAGCTATAGTTGACAACACAGAGATTGGCCTATAGTGATTAAAAATAGTCGGGTCCTCATCTTTATAAATTGGAGTAATTTTTGCTCTTTTTAGTTCATTAGGAACGACTCCATTGTCCAAGGAAATATTAAAAATATGAACCAAAGGTTTAATAATATAGGGGTAGATTAATTTAATTGTTTTGCCATCTAAATTATCATATCCTGGAGAACAGTCTTTTAAATGGATTATAATATCTCTAACTTCCTCTTCAGTAACAGGCAGGAGATTAAAATCGTCAGTGATAGGAGAATCCATAAACTGTAACGGATCCAAGTCAATAGGAGAAATTTTTGAAGCCAAGTTTAGGCCAACCTCTGAGAAGAAAACATTAAATTTCTTGGCAATTAATTGAGGATCTGAAACAAGACAACCATCAACCTTAAATTCACTGGGTAACTGCTTTATGGTATGATTTTTCTTAAGAATACAATTTATTGTTCTCCACAAAAGGGATGCATTATTGCTATATTTAGCTAACTTCTCATTATGAAAATAGATTTTTGCTCCTCTTATAATATGGTTGAGTTTATTTAAATTGTATTTGTTTAAATTGTATGAAATTATAGGGAGTGGGACTAGAAAGGTATTTTTTATATAATTTGTTTTTTGTCCTCAAAGACTTAATGATAGCTGGGGTTATCCATGGTTTAGACATTTTGTGTTGAGGTTTGAAAGATACAGACTCAAGGGGAAAACACAAATTAAAAACCTTCGAGATTCTTGCAGAAAAGATTGAAAAAGCTTTTTGTGGATCTCCTGTTTGATAAATATCTGTCCATGATAGCTGACTGACCACTTGCCTAAATTTTGTGAGATTTCTTTCACTGAAAATCCTTCTTAATTTTCTATGTTGTAAAGGAGTATAGGTTTCACTTATATTAGATATTAATAAAAATATAGGACAGTGATCAGCCACACATAAATGCACAATATTATAACTAAATTAGATTCTACTGCAACAACTTAGGAAGATAAATCAAAAAGCTCTTCAATGTCATGTCTTTCTTTATAATCTAGGCAGGAGTTCAAAAATAAAGACACTCCCCCACCGACCCTATCCTCTCTGCACCTGAACACATGTTTATAATTACTAAGTTCAAAAAGGCATGCGGTATTTACAGATAGCCAGGTTTCAGTTAACCCAATCACTTTAAATGAATAATTAAGGTTATCCAGACAAACAGATAAGGTATCAAAGTTTTTGGACAGACTACGAACATTAATATGAAGAATTGAAAACTTATTATCTTTTTGAGAGTTCACTAAAGTGTGAAATGTATTTTCACAGTACATGGTGAAATGGTACCTGAACATAACGGTTCCTTGTGAGAAACAGGTAAGGACTGTGGACATGTGGCTGACATACCTGTCCTCTGCAGAGTTGTGTCTGGGCCAGTTCAGCTGTAGATAGGGACACAACCCCAAGGAGGAGACCAGGGGCCCGAGGGTCATCTGGCCCATGACCTCTTTGTCCCACATCCAGAGGTGCATGCTGGATCTGCTGAGGGCCCACTCGTGCTCACCACTGACGTGGTGCAGTACACCTCAGCACAGAGCCTGAATATATTGAATTTAGAGTCTAAGTTAAAAGGAATGATCACATCAGAGTTCATTTTTTATCTGAAATACTAACTGAAAACAAACTTACATGTCAGATCCTGCAGTTATTGATTCAGGATGGTGTGGCAATCCTGTCTATTTTCTTGGTGTTTTCCACTGTCATAGCTGTAAACAATTCACCTATTGTTAGAATACAGGGAAATACAATATTTACAACAGCATTACTATTGACAGTGCCACTGTATTTTCAACAAATAAACAAAATATAACTACATTTTCATTGATCGATTACCTCCATGTCACTAACCAGCTTACCATTTGATTATTAGTTACCTAGCATACAAATAAATGCACAAGCACAGCTAATCCCACCACATATGTTTACTTTATTTGTATATACGCTCTATTGTGTGTCGTACTGTGTATCACAACCGAGACAAGCGGATGTGATTTTCATTACAATAAACAGTCCGACTTGTAAATAATCATGACATGAATATAACGAGGTAACCAGTGAAAGACGAGTGGTAGAGTTACCATTAGCTCGTCTGTGATGACAATTACATTCGGTCTAACAGACAGTTATAATGTTTGTGTAATGGCTCGCGTTTTCTGGTGTTTATTTAGCAAACGAGCCAATGTTAGTGTAACTCAAAAATGCCACACAGAGTTGTCATTAGCTGCTGTGTGAAGACAGCCGATAAGTAAGAAAAGCTAGGACAGCACATTTGTCAGATTCATAAGTCAGGATCATAACGAAGTTATGGTCTGAAGGTTTTTAATCCATTCAAAACACAAACTTATTTAGAGACGTTGCTGTTAGCTAGTTAGCATCACCGTTTCAGAAGCATGCTATTGTTATTTAGCATTAGACAACTGATAACAAAGCATCACAAGATATTTTACATGGTCAGTAACGATATCTTACCTTCTGAATGAAAAAGCCTATTCTGGGTCTGTTTTATCCCCAGAGAAGTTCTTAGCTCTCGCGGCCGACTCTGGCTCGTCTTCCTCCGGCGCCGGTCACACTCCCCTTTGGATCTGCGGGCCTCGCTCAATAAAACGTTCTTTGTTTTTTTAATGTTTGCGGGAAGTTTGTGTCGGTGTCCGGGTTGTGCTGTGTTGCTGTGCTGGAGGCCGTTCGGGGTTTTTTGTGTCTGCAGAGTCCATCTCAAAACTAACGCGAACTAATGCCGCTGACTGTCATGGCCGCCGTGCAGGAAAGTCCAAGACCAAGGAGACGAGAACGCGCACGACATCACATCCGCCTCCATTTCGCGGGAAATCCGACCCGAATACTACTCAATGAAATGAGGCTACAGGCTTATGGAGGCAACCAAGTTGGATACTTAAAATGTCATCCCTCTCATCACAGCATTGACAGGCTGACTTCTGGGCAAATAAAAGCCTTATTTATTCTTAAAATCCTACACATAGCTCCTTTAATTGTTCTTTAAGTAATCTTAATATTGTGTTTGTAAAATTCTAAATCACTTTACCTGTAAATCTTCTAAAACCTGGGTTAGTTAAAGCATTTGCAAAAGTACCAAATCATCTTCTAAAATAAAACATTTGTTAATTTTATTAAATACTTTTTTAAAGACTCTAAAAGATTAATCCCATTCAACTCCATATGGCATTCACTGTATTTAAATAACAGGCTCAGACTCATTCTAAGCATTTCTGCATCAAATCATTCAGTACATTACCATTGCTGCCAGTGGAGCACCAAGTCAATTCTTCTGTGTATGTTTTTTGGATGGGTTGGATGGTTTTTTGGATGTTGTAGGATTCATAAACTTGGGAAACAAACTTTTTTCATTCCAAAAAAAAAAAAGATAGATATTTTAATTAATAAAGTATTGGTGTACTCCCTCATTCTCCCAGGGTTCAAACGTTGTCATCTGGATAAACCTTAAGATCGAGATGTCTCAGATATTATCCAAAAGTCATTTTCAATGTGATGGAAGAGGTCTAAGATACTTTGAACTGTTCAGAGCTGGATTTGTCTCTGGGAGGAGTTATAATCTGACACTGCCTTGTTGCTGGCTATCTAGAAACTTAAGCTATACTTCATCAGCTAAACAAAAACATGGGAGTATTGGGTTATAATTCTTCAATATACATTTTATTTTCTCAAACCTTTCGTCAGATTGAAAATGGCTTTCAGGTAAAACATCTCGATCTTCAAAACTTTGTTCAGATGACTACCTTTTAAGCCTTTTCGGTAACACTTTAGATTACAGCCCGGTACTTCCTGGTTACTTATAGTGTAATTACAGCGCAAGTTCTCTAGTACGTCCTGGTTACTTACGGTGTAATTAAAGTGTAAGTTCTCTGGTACTTCCCATTACTTACAGCGTAATTACAGCGTAAGTACACCGTGTAATTACAGCGTAAGTTCTCTAGTAAGTCCCGGTTACTTACGGTGTAACTACAGTGTAAGTTCTCTAGTACTTCCCATTACTTACGGTGTAATTACAGTGTAAGTCCTCTAGTACGTCCCGGTTACTTACGGTGTAATTACAGTGTAAGTCCTCTAGTACGTCCCGGTTACTTACGGAGTAATTACAATGTAAGTCCTCTAGTACGTCCCGGTTACTTACGGTGTATTTACAGCACAAGTTATCTAGTACTTCCCGGTTACTTACTTACTAAGTTCTCTAGGACATACTGGTCACAAATTGTTTTTAAGGGGTATAGCCTGTAATAAAGGGGTATAGAGTGTAGTTAAGAGGTACGGAGTATAAATAAAGGATACAGAGTATATTGATAGACACTGATTTATTTAATCAGCTTTAATCTTACAAAGTGTTATATGCTAAGCCAAGCTGATGTATTTTTCATATAAATGTTTATTGTAAATGTAAAACAAGAAGGCAAAAATAACAGAAATGTATTTCATTCAGATATTTTATTACAAAAATGACACAAGTACAACATGCATATCCATGGATCAATATTTGTTCATAACACAGAGCATTTACAATTCAAGT